>JAVTVY010010599.1:0-45578 GCA_036873755.1 Hanleya hanleyi | reverse complement strand
GATCCAAGATGCTATTTTGGCATCTCAAATCTAGGCAGAAATCGATGTCTCTCAAACTCTGCGAAAGTGACATATGTTACAACAGGTACAAAATGAAACACATTTGACCACAATAACTAAAACCTATTTCTACCATTCACAAGCAAATAGAATGAATTCGTTTTTTTAAAAATAAACGACATGGCATGGTCCAAGACGCCATTTAGAGATGTAATCTGAAATCTAGGCGGAAATCGATGTCTCTCAAACTCTGCGAGAGTGACACATGTTACAACAGGTACAAAATGAAACACATTTGACCACAAAAAAAGAAAACCTGTTTCTACCACTCACAAGAAAATAGAATGAATTCATTTTTAAAAATAAACGACATGGCATGTAGTTTATTTTTACATGGCCGTGTCAACAAGCATATACACGTGTGGTGCATTCTACCAACGTATGCTATGTGACTTTACCAAACCTCAGGCATGAGTCATGACGTTATCCCATGGCTGCAGCTTTTCAGAATTCAGTTTTGTGAGCATCGCTATGCCACTCACATGTCATTCAGTGACGTCATTTTCCTCTCCGCATACACAAAATACTCAATGGCGAAACATACTTAATGGCAAAAAAGAAAACCTGTCGAAGCGGGCAGTTTCAAATTTCTCTGACAAGATATTCTTGCATTCGTTGTATATGGTGATCCCACTATCATCAAACATAATACATAAGATGCTTTAACAAACTTCGCTGCTGAAAAACGCACAGAGCAGATCGATTTTGAGGCTGATCACATCTTCAAACTGGTGATGTGCGGTGACATTATAATATCCATGGCTGATAAATCTTTTTGGTCCAAGGTATCCTTCATGTCTGAATGTGTGTTTGAATGACTTGATTTAGACCCTCATATCATGATATAGCACATGCTGCAGATTTCAATTCCATGTCATAACTATGAACATAGCGCAATTCAGCTAGCAATTCACATATCGTGTACATACATTTTTCCTTGCTGTTACATTAAAGAACAATTATTTTTAGGACATTTAATTTTTTCAATTTCAACCACACCACGTATAGGCCAAAATACCGCCTTACTGTACCATCTCCTTTCCCATCCTAAAATAAAAGAGGTGATCAAATTTATTGGAGCCAGAATTTGACCAACTGGTCCAAAATCATACAGTTTTGCAGATAATCCATTTGTTATTTTAATGATTTTAGAGGGTGATCAAACTTATTAGGGCGGATTGAATTTTGTCCCCATAATTGGGGGTAATTGAATTTTAATAGGGTGATTGAATTATAGTCTTTACTATAAGATAGGATTGTTACAGTAAATATTCCCATCTTAGTCCTTGAAGTGAGAGAGTAGGATTTAACGTCGTTTTCAACAATTTTTCAGTCATATCATGACAGTGCCTTGGCCTACATGTGACAGGACATGTGAGCGCCCAGTTCCTATTATCCTGGACACCTGATCAGCCCAGCCAGTACAGAACCCGGTCACCCATCCTACTATAGACCGAGCTCAACATCACTAGAATTTGGTGATCTGACGAGATACGGTGTGCCCAACGTGACACGCCATCCCTCTTATCCAAGGATGGATGAATCAATATTGCCATGTGTTCCGAGGATGAGACATTTGTTGTGTTTTTTTTCCAGTCACACTAAAACATTTCGTCTCGCAGAAATCTACCTGGCGTACTCATTCAAATAGCCCATGACATCAGAGTGATGCCACATGACCAGTGTCAATCGGTACCTTCTATGACCAAGAAGAATGATCTTGAGACATCCGTATTGTATTACTTTTAATAAGGTACGAGTTGTCAAGGATATGGTGATGAGGCAGTCATCAGGACACATGGATTATTCATGATGGACAACTGTTCAAGCTTGATCAATGACGACAGACAGGAAATCTGAAATGATCAATAAAGAAAACATGCTCAATCAGTTTCAGTGTAGAATCAGGACTTCTTCTAACCATTTGTCATTGTGGTTAGACATCAACAATTAGAAACTCAATTCTCAGACAAAACTGAATTCAAAGTTTTCTTCCATGTTTGTAGACATTGCACATGTCAGAGTACACAAACAAATTTAATTTTTGCTAACTGAATAGCGTGCGAATACATCATCGCTACTAAAATGCTGCGAATAGTTTCATCACTTTTCACATGAAAGAGTCTCGTTGAATTAATTTGCCCAATGAAAATTCACTTTAAAATATTCTAAAACTGAGTTTTCAAAGGGTCATCATTATGGCCTAGCAAAACAGCTGAGTATGTATCAATACCGTCTACAGTGAAAGATTTATTGGAGAAGTTAAACGTACAAGAACTTCAACATAGATTTCCTTGAAACAAAGTCAACAGATTACCAACCATTATATCCGGAAGCACAATTGTGCTATACTACAGTTTAGTTGCAATATCTGCATTCAGTAACATAAGTTTCAATACCTCATTCAAATCTGTGAGTTCATTCTCAGCCAGGGATATTACAGTAATGGAATTCGGTAGGTATTTTGGAGCCGTTTTCAGGTTGGTTAACATATTACCATGTAGCAGCAGCGTCTGCAAGAGAGGGATAGTATGACAATAATAAATAGTGCCAGTGCAGAAAGTCACCTAATAAGTAAATGACAGGAAGTGGAATCCCTCCCTCCCCCTACAAATCAGAATTGGACGCTGATAATAAGGTACAAAATTCCTTGTTTCTACTACAGAGTAGTTTTAGGTTGTGATTTAGGGCTGTTCCAGAGAAAAGAACATGGGATGGGGTGAAGATTTTTCAGTTCTATGGTATATGCGTGGTTGGTAGTATACAATCATTGAAGGGTAGACCAGGGTTGACTTGGGTGCATATGCTGGATCTCCGGTTCTGCTAAACCTAGGACCATGTAATTTTGCATAGGTGCAGATATGGATAAAATATGATTGTATGCAAATTTTCAGGGTGGTCACGTGACTAGAACCACACCAGCAGCGCCACCTAGGACATTTTCAATAAACGTTATGAGGAAAAATCATTTGATCTGTGTTTTGATTTTTATTGCACCAAACATTTATTGTCTGTATGCACACTATTAGAACATTTTAATATGGAATTATTGTGATAATCATTGATTTACACAACTAGAAATTTGGTAATACTTTTTACTAAAAAAAATTGCTGCAAAAGGTTCCCAGGTACAGTACGTGAAAGAAATGAACTCAATACAAATCAACCCGATCTTGTCCCGATCTTTTCACCGTGTTAACATCATGCTGTCCCGATTTTGACCTGGTCTTGTCCCGGTTGAAAAATCGGGACAACATCGGGACGTCCCGATCATGTCCCGATCTTGTCGCGATCTTGTCACAGTGTTGGTCCGATGTTGTCCCGATTATTTGTCCCGATTTTCTCACCCGCTGATTCTCTTCCCATTACTACAAAGTAACTTGGAAACCCTGGCACTAATATGTTGTACAATTGAGATTATTTTTCTGATCCTTAAATCTGATATGCTGGGGCCAAACAACATCCCGTACGGGGGCTGTGGCACTGGGTATATCATCCTACTGTGAGTGTGAGTAACGTTCACACCCGCGTGTCTACAGCGCGTCAAAACGAACATAAATCTGCATGGTACATGTTTGGATATAGTGATCAAACATATTTTCATTTGTATTTGATTTCTTGGCACCTATCGACACAATTCGGTTATATTTCGTTCAAACTCCGTTCATCCTTTTGCGTTCATTCTCATAAATCATTTTCTCACATTCACGGAGAACAGTAGTTGAAAATGGCAACTTGTCACGGATTTCCAACTTCAAGAAAACAACGAAGATCGATCTTCATCATCCCCAGATTCACAGAGATATATGTTTCTTCTTTCTATTACAATCAACTTTATATTAGATCTAAAAACATAATTTTATATGCTCTAAATTGAGGTAGGGATGAAATCTTTCGCGACGTCTGCACTGGAGTGCTCTCGCCAAGGTCCGCGCAAGAAGGTCACAGCAGGTCTTCAATTTCACATTCCGGTTTTCTCGTGCAAAAAGTGAATGCTTTATGCAAGAATTTCGTCCATTCATGCTAGATCTGCATTCTATTTGCGTTTTACAATATGATCTGTTATGAACTTTTTATAGGATTGGGCGATATGAGAAAAGAAAAAGTTAGGCTATTCAAAATTGTTTAATAATATTTTTATCAGAATATTTATCTTATATATTCTTCTGTGCTATCGGTAAAATTATCTTGCATTCTTCTCGTTTGTTATCACATTAGTCCAGACAAATTTTTAGTATTATGTAAATATTTAGGAAGAATGGTCTAATAAGTTGTTTCTCTGTGATATCTTCCGTACATACCGCGACAGGTTTCCGCAACACAATTGTATTGAGGACGGAAAACATCTTTGGAATGTACCTTGTACGCCTCGATGAGAACGAATCTTTTTTTAGGACCATCCAGGATAATATTAATTAAGTATTTTATCAACTATTTTTCCTTTTGTTAGACCCACCCGATTACATTTCGATTTTTGATTGATTGAAATTGTAGTCCCCTTCCCATTCGGATTTCGCGGCCCATCAACTCAATGCTCTATTTAAATTTCACGGTACATTTCTTCGTTCATTTAAGATCTTTTGCAGCACTAGATATTAAAATAAATAATTAAATAATAAATAACAATGAGAGAGCAGAGCGAGATATTTATAAATGGAAGTACTAAAGATATGTGGTATTTTATATTTTCTCATGTCTCGCAAAACGGGATTCATTTTTTTGTTAATTTGAGCTCTAGGCTTAATTTAAAGTATTACTATTATTATATTGGTAATATACTCTAACTTCGTAATGGGGATTAGATCAGCATGTACCCCATGTGAAATGTTGTTCTTTTATTCCGTTGTTATGTATTGCGGTGGGGGGGGGCTCTTAATTCTGAGTACAATAAAAATTTATACATTCGTCTCACAAACAAACAAAAGACGCCGACTATAACAGAATCTTGGGACAACAAGCCATGTAGTTGTTATAGTATTTTGAAAATCAATTCATCTGTAATCACAAATTCTGTAGACTATGGAAATGGACAGTAGGTGATCACACTTCAGAAGCGCCCCACGGGTAGGAGTACGTGGTGCGGCTGTTTTCAGGGGCATAGCTCTGCAGGGTCAAAGTTCGCACATTTGGACCACGTGGTGCTTTTCGCCGCGGGAGTAGAGACAACCTGCTTCATATTTCTTTATCTATCTGAACAAATTACAATCAGTACATTTTGTAAACATTTAACTATACGGGTTTCCGAGCCATTCTGTCAGTCATCCAACTTTATTCACAGGCAAACATGTACGGACGATTAAAGTTTAACGGCAGCAGCGGGCAGTCCACTGGCACTACGGTAGTCCAAACTTCGTTCACTCCGTTCGGTTCATTTCGTTTCGGTTATTTCGTTTCGGTCAAACTCCGTTCATATTCTGGTCATAATTCGTTCAAACTTCGTTCCGGTTTAAAATTTTTGCGGACATATTTTAATAACCGAACCGAAACGAACCAAACGAGTGTAAACATTAACGCAATTGCCTCTGTATTCACATGTCATGTAAACGATTGTAATTTGGAGATAACAACATGACGTCCCGATGTCGTCCCGATGTTGTCCCGATGTCGTCCTTGTAACAAGACCGGGACAAAACCGGGACAAGATCAGGACAAGAATCGGGTTATCATCATGTTAACATCGTGACAGAATCGGGTTGTCATGATGTTAACATCATGTCATCCCAGTATTGAGTTCATTTCTTTCACGTACTGTAAGCATGCTGTTCTGCAGATATAGTTGGTTACATTCAAGCATATAGGACAGAAATAGAAATTAATATATCTGTAAAGGGGCATAACTCTGAAAAATATGGGCCGAGGGGAGCCAATTTTGATAGGCGTCTGATTTAGCACTAGATAAATAAGTGTTCAAAATTTGGTGGTTGTGTCTCAAGCGGTTTTGCCTAAAATGTGGTGATGGACAGACGGACGGACGTACATGGCGACGACAATACCCTGTCTGAGGTCAAAATGGCTAAGGGGTAAAAAAGGGTCATAACTCTGTAAAATAAGGGGCCAGATAAATAATTTTTTGTAGGCTTGTAAAATACAAGTAGATATAATTTTCCAAAATTTGGTAGCTGTCATGAGCACAGTTCTTCAGATATAACTGGTTACATTCAAACATATCCAAGATTACTACACCCGAAAAGGGGCATAACTCGATAAAATAAGGGCCGAGACGATGATTTTTGTTGTACGCTTCTAGAACACAACTAGATAACTAAGTTTCCAAAATTTAGCAGCTGTACCGAACACGGATCTGCAGAAATAACTTGTACATTCAATTACAGATCACAAAATCGTAGATTATTACATCCGAAAGGGGCATAACTCCATAAAATATGGGCCGAGACAACTAATTATTTTGTACGTATCTAGACTACAACTGGATAAAAGTTTCCTCATAATTTGGTAGCTGTACCAAACATAATTAATTGAATATAACTGCTTGCATTCAAGCATAGATCACAAAATCAGAGATAACTGCACCCGAAAAGGGGCATAACTCCGTAAAATAAAGGCCGAGGTGAGTATTGTTTTGTTGGCTTCTAGAATATAACAATATAAGTAAGTTCCCAAAATATAGTAGCTGTATCAAACACAGTTCTGCAGATATAGTTGGTTACATTCAAGCTTATAGGACAGAAATAGAAATTAATATATCTGTAAAGGGGCACAACTCTGTAAAATATGGGCCGAGGGGAGCCACTTTTGATAGGCGTCTGATTTAGCACTAGATAAATAAGTGTTCAAACTTTGGTGGTTGCGTCTCAAGCGGTTTTGCCTAAAATGCGTTAACGGACGGACGTACATGGCAACGACAATACCCCGAGGCCAAAATGGCCGAGGGGTGAAAAGCAATACATGTAATTATGGTTCAAGAAGAATTCCCTCATTGCATGACCCTTACAGACCTCCGGTGTACACCTAAACTTAGCTGTAGATTAGGTGTACTCTAGGTGTAGTTGAGGTGTATGAGGTACCGGTATACATATTTGGGTACTCCTCAACTACACCTAATCTACAGCTAAATGGAAACCCAAGGGGTTCAAGTCCCCCGACGTTGAAACAATTGATTTGACTTGGAATCGTAACTTTCACTACCCAGCATGCAGAGCAATCCCAAGTGAGATCCAGTGGCAAGGTACACACAATTACAGAATTTGTCCTAATCCAGCCAGAATTTCAGAAGATATTGTATAAAAAAAATTTAACTTGGCCTGCAGGTGGCGACACCTATAGGCACCTATACAGCGTGAAAAACAATCCCAAGCGAGATCTTGAGGTGAAGTACCCACATATAAAATTTAAAAAGAATCCGTTCAGTTTTCAGGAGTTATTGTCCGGAAATTAAGTTTGACAGATGCAAAATTTTAACTTGGCCCCAGGTGGCTCCACCTATATGCAAATGGGGTTAAAAACAATCTCAAGTGAGATCTTGAGGCGAGGTACCCACATACCAAATCTGAGAAGAAACCATTCAGTTTTCCAAAAGTTATTGTCCGGAAATGAAACTTTAACTTTGGCCCCCATGTGGCGCCACCTATAGGCAAAGTGGCATCAAAAACAATTCCAAGCAAGATCTTGAGGTGAGGTACCCACATACCAAATTTGAAAAGAATCCATTCATTTTTTCTAAAGTTATTGTCTGGAAACAAAAATTTAACTTTGGCCCCCAAGTGGCGCCATCTGAAGGCAGATCGGTGCGAAAAACAATCCCAAGCAAGATCTTGAGGTGAGGTACCCATACACCAAATTTGAAAAGAATCAGTTCAGTTTTTCTAAAGTTATTGTCCGGAAATGTAATTTTAACTTTGCCCCCAGGTGGCGCCACCTTTAGGCGGATCGGTGCGAAAAACAATCCCAAGCGAGATCTTGAGAGGAGGTACCCGCACACCAAATTTGAAAAGAATCCGTTCAGTTTTTCTTAAGTTATTGTCCGGAAACTAAGTCGGGCGGACGGACGGATGCACGGACGACCGCACGGACGGACGGACCCCAATACTATAGTCCCCCTTTAGCCCTTCGGGCGTCGGGGGACAACTACACCTAATTTACTAGGTGTAGTTTAGGTGTATACCTACAGGCAGATTATGTGTACACCTAAACTACACCTAAAAGCAGTAAGCGAAGACACACAGCGTTTCACATCAAGGCAGAAATTCACATTGTGTCAACTTTCCAGAATGTGAATGGACTAAGACAGTTTTGGAATTTTGAATAGATAACCTATAAACATCAAAATATTTCATCAAATCAAAAATGTGCCCTACTAATTGCTCCAGAGGCAAGGGGTGCCACACCCTTTCAGACTTTTTGTCTGCTGTAGCCATATTCTAAATGTATATTTAACAATTGATGTTGATAAAAAAAGTAGGACAAATGTTCAAAAAGTAGGAAAAGTAGGACAATTTCTCAAAAAGTAGGAAAAGTAGCACAACTGGGAGGCCTGCATTTATCCTATCTCCCTAATGTTGAATGACTGTATACCACCAACCACAAATATACCACAAAACTGAAAAATCTTCCCCACATCCCATGCACTTTTTTTCTGGAACAGCCCTGACCACTACATGAAATACTGTTTGAGCTCTGCCAATACAACAGGCGGCAGCACCTAAGATGCAACAACTCCTCAGCCAGACAGTTTTAATCAGTGTATAGTGGTACACAATGAATGAAAAATGCATATGTAAAAGCCTGAAAGATTTGGTTGAATGCAGAAGATGCTTTAGCAGTGGCTTGTAAAAGATTAAAATATGATAAATTCAGTGTGGAATGTTGGATGCATTGGAGGACTATAATAAATAATTTGACATATTGCGTGCGAAAAATATGGCGGAAGAACAAAAATTATTCTGAACAAAAACAAAAGGCTTGAAGCCACTCTGGCTTTGAACCCTAATAATAATCTGAACAATAATAAAAGTCTTCCGAATTTCATTGGAAGCCTAGTAATTTAGAGTTTTTGATAGCAAAAACTGTGTGAATCCCTGTGTACCTGTTGATTGTATGTCTTTTCCCATCTGTGATCAAGCAGATTCCAAATTTGAAGTCCCTAGCTGAGACTGTTTGACTTCTATCGCGGTCACATCATCATATGGACATTTTGCGTGATGTTGCCATGGAAATCACAAAAATCATTGTAATGTACCCAAATTCGAAAGGCTTGTGGTTGACTACCCAACAATCCTCCATGCCTAATTGGAAGTCCCTAGCTGAAATGGTTTACCTTCTATCACATTCACAGTGTCATATGGACATTTTGCGTGATATTGCCATGGAAACCACAAAAATTATCACAATGTGCCCAAATTCTATAGACTCGTGGTTGACCACCCAACAATCCTGTGCACCAAATTTGAAGAGGCAACTGTTTGGCTTCTTGACTGGTCACAAGAACTGTTGAGGACCAGACGACTGGACGTACATGCCAACGACAGAACCCCACAGCCTAATAGGCTGAGGGTTAAAAAGAACTACAGACTTACCAAGTGGGACAGAGTGTCCCCCTTTACCAGGTTGACCTGTCAGATCCAATGTGTCCAGCACACTGGCCAGTTCACGCGTCATTCCATTCAGAGTCATGCTCGTGTGAAAATCGGGAAGATTAGGGTCGGCACGGGACGACTTTGAATGGCTAGAGCTAACCAAACTACCACCAGCTTTCCCACCTTCATCACAGACTATGCTTCGACTCAACACCTCCGCTCTGTCATTGTTATTATTGCAATATGTTTCCGCTACCACTGATATATTATTACCCATGCTCCCAGGATGCACCGTATGATTGGACGAGCTCGTTAATTGTGTCTTTGTATAATTGGACCTGGTATGTAGCAAACTTGTAGCTGGACCTGATTGGTCAGATTTACTGTTTATAGTTCTAGATAAAAGTCCAGTTTGCTGATGAAGTTCTGCACCATTCACAGTCTGTGGTTTTTCAGACACTTGCAATGCTTGTTCCATTTCAGACACCGCAAGGTCTAGTTTGTTTTCTATATCCGAAGTGCTCGATGACAGGTCAACGTCTAAACTTTTCTGGTGCATCTCGATGGCCTCGCTTACAATTTGGTGTATCAGCGAGTTCACATTATCAGAGACCATACCAGTACCATCCAAATGGTCCTCAGCACTGGGTTGTGAGAAGCCAGGCTGCATGGCGGACAAGACATTGATAGGGGACGTAAGCTCAGGTACAGCATTGGGCAGTGAAGAGAGGCTTCCACTGCCCACTGTGGATTGACTGGCCACCACCGGTGAAGACAAGCCAGTCTGCACCTTACTGACCGTAAACAGCTTCTTAGCTTTAGTTCTAACACAGTATTGAGGACTTAGTAACAACTCCCCTGGGGGTGGGGAAACAAGGTGATTGACAGTTGCCACGGGTGATGAAGGAACATCGAGGAAAGTATCTGTCCAGTCATCACCGAATGTTCCTCCCAAACCCGGGGAGTCCAATGCTTGCTGCGGACAATCCGCAGTAAACAAGAGATTTGGTCGTCTAATTTTTGTACAAGTCGGTATATATTCCACAGATTCTATTGTTACACTGTGTGTGTTTGAAATCATGGCAGCTCTCTCTCTTTCCTCTTTCAGTCTGGTGTTTTCTCTTGCTCTCTCCTCCATTTTCCTCCTATCTTCTTCTTCTCGCTCGATCGCTAGCTCACGATTTCTGCTGAGGAAGTTGGAGATATCCATTTGAAGCCGCCTCTGTTGATCAGCATAGTCTTTCATCCCCTGTAATCATACAATCAAACATGTCAGCATAAAGTCATTCCAAATAATCAAACAGATTGGATATCAGTGGCATTTTGAATGTTGCCACACTTCTTTGACTATTCTCTGAAAGGCACCATTCAAACGTTTTCAGGCTTTGCATGCACCGAGTAAAAAGAGTGGCATATAAGTTATTATTATCCAGTGTCAAACTTATCCATTCTTACATTTGATCTCCTTTCCATGATTTGCGAATAAAGGGCTGAAATAATATCTGATGAAAAAGATACAAAATATCTACATAGAAAACCAATACACTCACTGAGTCTTTCTTTACATCTCTATCTACATCAAGTTTAGTGACCGTTTCATTGACTTTCAAGGCTAAAGACAGTGCCATGAGTCCTGCAGTTTTGATATCATTTTCCCGTAAGTCTAGTCGCAGTAACTGTCGACTGTCTGCCACATACTCTGCCAGCGCCACAGCTCCTGTGGAATGGTAATATGAAAATATTTACGACTCAACATCATGCAAAATTATAAAGAAGCATTTTTTTTATAATACAATGAAATAGGACTTCAGTGACCTGCAGGCTTATTCCTGTTTTCCCTTGAAAACACTTCTGCATCTGTGCATACTGTTATCATTGGTTCACAAAACAAATAGTATTACTGATCTCATTTGAGACCTCACATTCAATTTCATATACCCTCCAAAACAGCATATAATATATAAGCTGGTATATTAACTACTGCTGCCATATTATTATGTTGCATTATCCTTAGGGGTCATGTCCAATTAATCGAGAAATGGATCGAGAAATTTCTTGGCTGAAACCAGGAGGGCAGAACCGGGACTGCTGGTGCTTCGTTTCAGTTTCTTCTCGGTTCAATCTCAATCTCCCAGTTTTCGAGATGAAGGTGCGTCCTCCAATCATAAGAAACATGTGTATCAAGTATCATAATCATTCACTGACAGCTGACAACTGCAGCAAACTTTCTATGTATGTAGGAGGCCTACAATTTTGCTAAACAACAAACTCAATCAATTGCCACAAAAATTAATATTTCATCTCAAAAATAGCACAGGTACATCCTCTAATCATAAGACACATGTGTATCAAGTTTGATAATCATCCAGTGACAGCTCACAACTGCAGCAAACTTTCTATGTACAGATGTACATGTGCACTTCAGCTAAACAAAAAATATCATAGGGATTTTAACATTGGAGCACCCATGGAATCCCAAGGGGTAGTGGAATACCCAATCCCCATATTTAAAAAAAAAAAAAAAATCTGATTTAATTTATATTTATTTTTTGAATTTGCTAAGCCAAAAACCTTATCATTTCCAGGCCGGGGACACAGACACCGATGACGACATCCTCTCCCTCCTCAAAATATCTCCCCATTACTTCGTAAGGCGATATAAAAATGAATGTTATGTGAAGTGTATGACAGGTGTATTAACCTCGGTATGTAATTAGTTTTAGAACTTGGTTGTATTCATTGCAGATTCCATTTTTCTGAGAATTACTCTCTTGTGATGTAATAATTGATATCAGTTGTCTGAATAAGTGACCCCTTAACATGCTGAAAAGGAGAGATCTAACTAGGTATTAGTTAATCAGAGCTTCTTCTAACCCTTCAGTCACGATGACAAAAAGTACATATATATTGTCTTTGGCTGGGGTTACAGATTTATCATCTCAAAACAGTAAACGGTGCCAGTTGTGATTTCATTTAGCAAAATAGAAATAAAATCAGTAAATTTGGTCAGTTGTGGTTTCATTTAGCAAAATAAAAGTAAAATCTTTCGTTATAGGCTAACAGAGTGAAACTGATCTTCTCAAAAATGGGCCGACCATGAAAGCTAATTATTCATTAATGAATATATGTGAGGTAAGTGTTTTGAAACAGCAAGATGTTTTATTTATTTGTTATTTTTAACAGAACAAGGGTATCTGTGATGCCCATGGTTTCACTATTTAATGTGTTTTGAGGGGATAAATCTCTAACCCAAGCCAATGACTATCATATACCATCTGTCATCATGGCAGAAGGGTTAGAGGAAGCTGGGACAAGGTATCAGTAACAAATCTACCTTCACAGGTTACTTTGGTGCACTGTAAGCCAATCCTCAACAAAGACTTGTTCTTCAATAGACCTTCCTTTATAAGATGGATTCCCTCATTGGTAATGTTGTTGTGGCCCAAATTCAGGGTTTCTAAACTTTCTGTCGAGCCCTACAAAAATACCACACAAAATACACAATTTATAATAGACAATGAATAGGACAAAAATAAATATGTTTAGTCATAGATTTTGCAAGACATGGTACAATGTGTATAATCCAAATTTGGAGGCATAAGCAGTGATCAATGTCACCATACACCCAGGGAAAGAAACAAGGACAAACTTTTTTATTATTAGAGTCACTCACATTTAACTGCAAACTTTCCATGAAAATTGAAGTTCAAGTCGAAGCTGAGTCAACTGACAGCATGTATCATTCATGTGTTGGAAACTAGATTCATACTTTATATACAAACTAATGTAGCGCTAGGCAAATTATTCAGAATTTCACCAGAAATAAGCATTTCAAGAAGCATGAAATCTACTTGCAAAATTTACCTGCCCCTATTAAAGCTGTCCAATATCTACCTACCCCTATTAAAGCTGTCCAGTATTTACCTACCCTTATTAAAGCTGTCCAGTATTTAAATACCCCTATTGAAGCTGTCCAGTACTTATAACTACCACTATTGAAGCTGTCCAGTACTTACCTACCCCTATTAAAGCTGTCCATGTATTTACCTACCCTATTGAACTGTCCAGTACTTACCTATCCCTATTGAAACTACCACTATTGAATCTGTCCAGTACTTAACTATCCCTATTAAAGCTGTCCAGTATTTACCTACCCCTATTGAAGCCGTTCAGTATTTACCTACCCCTATTGAAGCTGTCCAGTACAATGTACTTACCTACCCCTATTAAAGCTGTCCAGTATTTACCTACCCCTATTGAAGCTGTCCAGTATTTACCTACCCCTATTAAAGCTGTCCAGTATTTAAATACCCCTATTAATGCTTTCCAGTATTTAAATACCCCTATGAATGCTGTCCAGTAATTACCCATCTCTAAGAAAACTTTTTTCAGAATTATTATAAATGATTTTTCTGGACTCGGACAATTCCCATGTCTGCCGAATGTAAGTAATATTACCAGAGCTCTGGCCAGAGTAGACATCCCTTGGTATGTGATTTGGTTGTTCCAGAGGACCAGGGTGTTCAAACCACGTCCCAGGTTCTGTTCATATAGTCCATCACTGAGATGACCCATCCCAACATCCTGACAAAATATCATAACACAACATATACATTTCTATATATGATACCATTGTCTGAGATGTGTTAACTAAGGCTATACAAAGGAAGATATTTTTTGTCATTTCCTAAGTGATTGTATAACAGTATTTTCGTTATTTTGGGATTACACTATCTTAGTATAGCACAGATTCTAGTGCAAGTTTGAATCTTGCTCGGGACTCGATTAATTTTCTGCACTAGAATTTGTGCTATACTAAGATAGTGTAATCCCAAAATAACAAATGTACTTTTATACGATCACTTTCTAAAAGACAAAAAATATGTTCCTATGTATTCAGCTATGAGAGCCATGTCATTACGACCATTAGAGGGGTACTGTATGTTCACTTTCAAGACTACCAGTCTGCTACCTCCTATTTTTGTGGGAGGCCCGTTGGCCGAGTGGTTTAGATCCCCGGCTGAGTCGTTTAGAATTTTGCAAGATATTTGCTGCCTTTCGGTCCCGAAAAGTTTGCTCAACTTGCACACGGTTCATACAAAGTTACCCCCCCTTGGCTTCTTATAAAGTAGGAAATTAAGAATGCAAATAGAGTGGAAATGGATAGCTACATTAACAGTTTGTACCTGTGGTTACCTGAAAGAAATTGTGCATTTTCAATTTGTACAAGCTACTGTCATCAATGTGTATATATATATATATATCTTTATTTAATGAGGGTTACTCTGTCAGTTGCAAAAACTGTTCTTCCCGGAGGCCGTCCAGAAAATATTCAAGTATGTACAATATATACAATCACAAAACACTGCGGAGTATTACATGTAAATGTCTTGACATAAAAATAGTACACAAAATCATATGCTAGGGCATTGAGAGATGGGGCTTCTTTGAGGTCACTGCTAAGGGAGTTCCATAGCATTGCTCCAGAAAAACTCAGGCTTTGTTTAAGATAGTTTGTTCTGGGTTTTGGAAGATACAGTTTGTTGTTTTCAGTTGATCTTAGAGTGTGTGCAGTAATTTCATTAACATATTTAAAGAGAGAGTTGAGGCAAGGGGGACATAAGTGGTTGATGATTTTGAACATAACAATAGCCTTCTGATATGTTATCCGGTCTTGTAGGGTCTATTTTAGCAAGGCCAAGTATTTTTAATGAATCGCTTAATGAATTTGATACTCTCATTCTTGAGATTTCATTTCATTTTCATCAACAATATAAGAAATTATGTTGGTATGTACATTGTATTGGTGAGACTGTGCACCTCTGTCTGTACAGTAGCTTAACATGAGGCACCAAAGGTGCTACAACTCCTCAGCCCCTTAACAGTCTAGACCAAGATGTTTTTATGGGTGTAGAAGTTTGGATAAATAGCAGTGAGTTATGGCATGCGAAATGCAAATCCAAGCCACAACTCGGACAGATGAACGGATGGATACACTGACACACGGACGGACAGACAATCGGAATCCAGTATAACCCCAACTATGTACAGGGGTATAAAAAGTGACAAGGTATCCACATAACTGCAGGAAGAAAAACATGTAAAGTTGTGATCTTATTGCCCTGGCGTCAGTGTAAAGTGGTCGGCCGCCTAGGCCCCGGAAGCTCTGGGGTTCTAGATGGCTGGAAATGCATTCGAACCCATTTCTGGCAGTTAAATTTCTAAAATATTATTCACAATTCAACCCCTGTTTTATATATTTTTAAGAAAAAAAAATAATGTTACACATGGCCCATGTGATGAAAGAAATAACTACCGGCTAGAGTTTACTGAGCTGTCTCACGATGGGATGGGATGGGATTTTCGGCTAAATATCGGAGCCAGTTCATCTCAGAGAAGTGAAATTCCCCAAAGTATCTGTATGTAATTTGTGCATTTTTATTCTGAAATTCGAAGGAAATCTATTCAGGATCAAAACAAATCTCCAATACCTCACATGTTATTTTCATAGTGCCTATAGTGACAATGTTACAAAATTGCAAGCCCACCGTCATTGTGCTTTGGTGGGGGGGGAATCAAATTTCAGAATGAAAATGCACAAATTATATATAGATACTGTGGAGAATTTCACTTCTCTAAGAAAAACTGGCTCCGATAGCCGAAAATCACATCCCATCGTAATGTGAGACAGAAACTCCCCTGACCCGTCTCCGTTGGTAACGTATTAGCATCAGTGCAACAACAACGACAACGATGATGTCTGCATTGATTTATTGGGTTGGCCATACCTTTCGCTGTATATTTTAGAGGACTTGTTATGCGAGACACCGCTTGTAACTGGCCGACGACCACAGTTCATTTTACAACTGAAAACTCAACTCTGCCATTGATGTGTTGGCAGCACGCACGAACACATGGGCACTACTTTCGATTTTGACAGATCTCACAGGTTCCCACAATCCTGTGACAAGACAAAGTACAAGTTGCTCTCTTCTGAGAAAATAGGCGTTTATTATCGTTGAGAACTTTTAGACGAAATAACAAGCCGATTTTCAGAGTTTTAATGTCGGACTAATTTTTTCTCAACAGCGTAGGGATACGACAATTATGGCAATCTCATATCAGTGGCCTCAAGTTCCAGGGTAATTTAATGTATATCTGACATGGTGCAGAGATTCATAGAAGTCATTTTGTTTAGGACCATTCATGGTCAAATTGAGTTTTTTTCTGGCAAATTGAGTTTTTAGCGTGCTTTTGGCAGTGCAAATTGAGTTTAATCAAATTTTTAGGACCGTTTGCTATATAATACATACACGTATAACTGGTACATGAATGTGATACAAGCTGAGTAGCTAGCAGGTCCCCCGCCAAAAAGCTTGTCTGGAAATGGACTTCTCACACACGCAGGGTATAATAACCATATATAATTTGTGTGATGGTAAATTGTTGCTGGAGTGTGGTGTTGTTGATGTGAAGGAGATATAATTGTGAAGGACAATGTTGCAAATTGTCTATGGAAGAATGGGAACAGGATGACCGAGAAAGATCATCCGGTGGCATAGTTGTGCCGAAAAATGAGCGACTTTCTTCTGAGATCCCAGCCATCCGCTAAGTTTGAAGTTAATCGGTTGAATTGTTCTTGAGATATCGCGTTCACAAGATGGTTGGGATGCATGGAAGGACGGTATGAGGGACGGAAGGACGTTATGAGGGATGGAAGGATGGATGGGTAGCTATTGATGTAAAGTCACCCTCCATATCTGAAGTTGATCGGCTGAATTGTTCTCGAGATATCGCGTTCACAACATAGTTGGGTTGGATGGAATCTAAGATGGCTGATAGTGGCCATCTTGGATAACGCAGTTTGGTGAAAAACAATTCCAGCCATCTTCTCACTGATGTCAAGTCACCCCCTAAGTTTGAAGTCAATCGGTTGAACTGTTCTCGAGATATCGCGTTCACAACATGGTTGGGACGAACGGAAGGACGCTCCGACGGACGGACAGACGGAAAATGTCACACCATTGTGATGCCATCCCAAGTTCGAAGTAGATCAGTTGAATTGTTCTTGAGATATCTCGTTAACAATATAGTCGACGGTGGCCATCTTGGTTAACGCAGTTTGGTGAAAAACAATTCCAGTCATCTTCTTATTGATGTGAAGTCACTCCCAGATTTGAAGTCGATCGGTTGAATTGTTCTCGAGATATCGTGTTCATAACATTTTGGAGATGGATGGAATCTAAGATGGCTGACGGCGGCCATCTTGGTTAACGCAGTTTGGTGAAAAACAATCCCAGCCATCTTCCCACTGATGTCAAGTCACCCCCCCCAAAGTTTGAAGTCAATCAGTTGAACTGTTCTCGAGATATCGCGTTCACAACATTTTTGAGATGGTTGGAATCTAAGATGGCGGACGGTGGCCATCTTGGATAACGCAGTTTGGTGAAAAATAATCCCAGCCATCTTCTCACTGATGTCAAGTCACCCCCCAAGTTTGAAGTTGAGTTGAATTGTTCTCGAGATATCGCGTTCACAACATGGTTCGGGCGGACGGAAGGACGGACGGGTAGCATTTCCAATTCCCCCTCCCACTTGCATGGCTGGGGACAATTAAGGAATATTTACTTCTTTTATATTGCTTTAGAATTAAATTATTTGATTTCATCACCTGTGCCCTATTGGCTTTTCACATGAAATTCAACCAGACAATATTTTAATTTCCACTTCAAGCAGATATCCAGTATTCTTTGAACTCTCACTGAACTTAAAAATGGAGCGAGAGACAGAGTGCAATCGGAAAATCTCCTGTTGATAAAACGCCTCAAGGGAATTTAACTCGACAAAATACAATGGAAAGAAATAAAATAGCTTTTGTTCAACTAGATCAGCCTATACTTTAGCTGTCAGAATTGAGCAGCTTTTCCTAACCTGCTAAAGGAATGACACCATGTAAACTACAGAGGCAGGACAAAAATAAAGTTCAGTAAAGGAATCAACCACATTAAAAAAAAAGATCGTTTTCAGATCATCAAATGACAGTGTCGACTATCCGTGTGTTGTTGTTGTTGTTCGTGTTGGTCACTTTCATTTTCGAAACTATTTTCAAAATAATTCAGTTGATTCATTAACTTCCAGTTGTTTATTTTTAAGAGTAGTCGTTTCAAATAGACAATTGTTGGTATTGGAATCGAAGTCCCCGGCAAAAACTGACAAAAACATCGACAAACTTATGGCGAAACGAATTCAGGCAGTGTTCAACGCACGTGTTAACATCGCGGATGTGTCTACTCTACTGCTGTATCTCGGCAACGGAAAAGTCAAGGGCGACTAGCCTGTTTTCGGATACCCTCTCCTAACAGCATAACATGTGGCTGTCGCCATCGGGACCCCTCGGGCCGGGCCCAGAGCAATTGTGGAAATAATGTTTCTGACGCCAACAACTCACATATTTGGGGTGGGCATAATTTTACCTGTATGATATAGATCGTAGACAGACAAAACAATATAGCAATAGAGCAGTGATTACCTATAGTAGATGTAGTCGAACGATTACATGTATTGTCTATTCACAGCAATCCACACAGGTTTGTGTGAACTCCTGAAAAACACATCCCATGGCACCGACTTTCAATGGGCTTCTGGTACTGGCTGTATTAAACGACTGTATGAAGCTTCATTGTTGTGAGTGAAGGACTTTTTGAGATAATGTGTTTACAAGGATATGGACCAACAGACATGTATAAAGGGGCAGAACTCCTGAAAAACACATCCGATTACACCAACTTTCAATAGGCTTCTGGTACTGGCTGTATTAAACAACTGTATGAAGTTTCATTGTTGTGAGTGAAGGACTTTTTGAGATAATGTGTTTACAAGGATAAAAACAGACAGACATGTATAAAGGGGCATAACTCCTGAAAAACACATCCAATGGCACCGACTTTCAATAGGCTTCTGGTACTGGTTGTATTAAACAACTGTATGAAGTTTCATTGTTGTGAGTGAAGGACCTTTTGAGATAATGTGTTTACAAGGATATGGACCAACAGACATGTATAAAGGGGCATAACTCCTGAAAACACATCCGATTACACCGACTTTGAATAGGCTTCTGGTACTAGCTGCATTAAACAACTGTATGAAGTTTCATTGTTGTGAGTGAAGGACTTTTTGAGATAATGTGTTTACAAGGATAAAAACAGCCAGACATGTATAAAGGGGCATAACTCCTGAAAAACACATCCAATGGCACCGACTTTCAATAGGCTTCTGGTACTGGCTGTATTAAACAACTGTATGAAGTTTCATTGTTGTAAGTGAAGGACTTTTTGAGATAATGTGTTTACAAGGATATGATGGACAGACGGACAGACGGACAGACGACGGAGGCAACGACAATACCGCTCGGGCAGAATCTGCCCGAGGGGTAACAAATGTAGTGAAAATGACTCCCTGGTGACTGTCTCGCGGGAATTTGCCTCCCTCAAAATGGCGGGTTGTTTACCTCTTCGTCTGTTTCTCCGTCAACCACGCGTAATAGTAATAAAACAGCAACGATCCGTAAGTTATGCAAATCAGATTAAGTTTAATTGGCTCAAATTCAGTTTTCATCTTCATTGAAATGAAGTTTTCCTGAAACGGTGATCTCTAATTGAGTTTCCCCTCATCTAGACGAAATTGAGTTTCCGATAACCGGCCCTAAAAGTCGACTTCTATGAATCCCTGTGGTGTTTTCGGTGGATGTTTCGTGGTTCAGACAAAGCTAGGGTAATGGGACAAATTTATCAGTTCTATTAATCAAAGAAAACAGGGTTTCTTAAAGCTGACATGACCTTATTTAATGCACGAATGATAGCGAAAAAAAAAACTCACCAAGATGAAAGCTCCCGTTGAATAATGCCCGCCGGAACTAATCCATGTGAACGTGTATCTGTTGTGCCACTTTGCCAACTTCACGACGCCATTGCTGCCGACTTGCCATCCGAGTAACCTTGCCTCCACCGCATATATAAAGCCGGGGTCGACCGACATCCTTGCCAGTCTGAACGGACACTTGAACTGTCAACATCTTTTGTATGGTGTCGTTGTTGTCACCAGCCGAGAGAAAAGCCGTACACGAACATGTCAGATTCGGACTCTGTGAGCATCATATTCTATCACCCATTCATTCACACACAATATACGTATATGTGGAATAAACTGGATAATAAATTGAAGGATCTGACTATTCAAATACGATCTAGACATAGCTTTTACCTCAAGACAAAGGACTTGTTTATCCCGTTATCACCCATGCTTTTTTGGCATCGCATCTCAATTTACCTCAATAGAAAAAGATGTGCGCGAAGGGAGACTATTCATGGTTCCATTTTATAACTGTTGAGGCTCTATAAGGTGCACTCCAATTGCGCTATGTATTACAAGACTTCCAAGCTACAAAATTGGTTTCATATGTTGAACGGAGAATTCGTCAGAATTATCATATTGTAAGGTAATGCTAGATGACCTTCATATGAAAGGATGGACATAATACAGAAGATGAATATCAAAATAATGTCGGCAATACAGATTGACGTGCCAACGGGTGTACACTTTTCTGTGGATTTTTGGATCAACAAAACACTGATTTTTTATATTGATTTTTCATAAAATAAAAACAACGAAGGACGATGAATCATATGAAAGACTCGTAGAAGAAATATTTGGACTTACAGAAGACGAAGAAGAAGAGGATGTTACAGATGACGAAGACAAGATAAATGGAGAGGATCGTCCTACGGTCAAACCAACTGACCCAAAGTATGTCTTATTGCACTGTTGCATATGAAATACGTCAATGAATTCAGATTGCTTTTCACATTTTTTTAAAAATATCTTTTGCATCTGAGTAACTCAGAAATACATATATTCCTGGTTACGGGATGAATTTTGTTGAAATTGTACATCATTATTACGAGAAAACGTGACAGGTGAACATAGAGGTTTGAAAGAAGTTTTAAAAAAACTGCCAACAATCATGAAAACACTGGGGAAAAAACTGCCAGCAATCATGAAACAAAAGGTTGAAAAAATTCTAACAATCACGAAAAAAGATCAAAAATGCCAACAAACATAAAAAAATGGGGGAAAAATGTCAACAATCATGAAAAGGGTAAAAAATGCCAGCAATCATGAAAAAAGTGAAATAAACTGCCAACAATCATCTCCCTAGTATAATCCGCTTTACTCACTGCACAGCGGGTCGCATAGGTGTGGCGCGGGATAGGGTGGGGCGAGAGACCTGGGGTTTTCACTACCTGAGATTTCATGGGCCAGGCTTGCACCCTACAGCAGAATGGGTCGACTGCGCATGCGCGATGAGTAGTAGTATAGAAAAGGCACGCGATCTCCCTATCCCTATAGGTGTGGCGCGGGATAGGGTGGGGCGAGAGACCTGGGGTTTTCGCTACCACTGTTGCATATGAAATACATTTGACCTTCGATCTTGACCTAATTTTTGGTATGCGACACTTCATTTCCCCCTGTTGAATCCACTCGCAAGAAAATAGAAATTTTTAACGATTTCCTGATTTTTCGGTCACACTGACCATTAACCTCTGACCTCGGCCTACATTCGGTATGCAACACATCGTTCCCCCCTAGGGCATCCACTGACCAAAAATTAGAATTGTAGACAAGAAAACTGTCAATGATCAATGATTTCCATATTTTATGCAACAGTGACCTTTAGCCTCTGACCTCGACCTCAATTTTGGTACGCGACACATCGGCTTCACTTACCTTATCCACTCACCAAAAACTGCAACTCTGGATAACAAAAGTTCACATATATAGACCGGACACGAACACGTCAGTGATTTCATGTTTTTCAGGTCATTGACCTTTCACCTCTGACCTCGACTTTAATTTTGGTACGTGGTACATCGTCTCCCAGTAGGGTATCCACACACCAAAAATTGGAAGTGTAGATCTAGAAATCTGTTCCAGATATAGACCGGACACGAGGGACGGAGACACGGACGGACGGACACACGGACGAAAACCGCCATCACATAATGCGTCGCCTTTTGGCGGGCGTATAAAAAATGAACTAATTATTTATTAAAGAATTAGTTATTTTCTTTAAACTGATCTATTTCTTTCCCTCCCTTTTATAATAGATTTATTGAATGTACTGATTCGTATAAATTCACACTGCGATAGATGGGTGAGTTACAAATGGACAGGGTGACAATCAGAATAGAGGGTCGGTTTAAATTTGTACCTCTGAATTTAGGAATTTGCAATTACGGTTTGAACAACTTGTGGAGCACCCTCTCCGCCTGCAACAGCAGCTCTCACATTTCCCCCTCGGGCCAGTACACGGGCAGCATGGTCGGCCTTGACTAGTGGGCGTAACATAAAACAATTAATGGAAAGTCTGAATTTCATTTATTTTGGAGCGAGTTTCTCATATCGGGGCTTGTAATACATAGCGCAATTGGAGTGCACCTTATAGAGCCTCAACAATTATAAAATGGAACCATGAGTAGTCGCCCTTCGCGCACCTCTTTTTCTATTGAGGTAAATTGAGATGCGATGCCAAAAAAGCATGGGTGATAACGGGATAAACAAGTCCTTTGTCTTGAGGTAAAAGCTATGTCTAGATCGTATTTGAATAGTCAGATCCTTCAATTTATTATCCAGTTTATTCCACATATACGTATATTGTGTGTGAATGAATGGGTGATAGAATATGATGCTCACAGAGTCCGAATCTGACATGTTCGTATACGGCTTTTCTCTCGGCTGGTGACAACAACGACACCATACAAAAGATGTTGACAGTTCAAGTGTCCGTTCAGACTGGCAAGGATGTCGGTCGACCCCGGCTTTATATATGCGGTGGAGGCAAGGTTACTCGGATGGCAAGTCGGCAGCAATGGCGTCGTGAAGTTGGCAAAGTGGCACAACAGATACACGTTCACATGGATTAGTTCCGGTGGGCATTATTCAACGGGAGCTTTCAGCTTGGTGAGTTTTTTTTTTCGCTACCATTCGTGCATTAAATAAGGTCATGTCAGCTTTAAGGCATCCCCAAAACAAGTGGTAAATTGATTCCGGTTGCCTTTTGCAGAACGTACAAAGTTCATCCTGTTCTGGGTCAATTTTATTCATGAATGAGTTAGTAGTCAAGATTCTATTGACTATACGATACTGGAACCACTTGAGTTTCATGTCACCAATGTTGTTCACTGATCGATTGATCATACACCATTCTTTATAGTCATATTCAGTGCCTAGAGTGGTCTCCCATTTGACATTCACACTGGTCTTCACGAAACTACTAGCCATAAGAATATTACAGAAAACTCTACATCCTGATTGTACTTTTATCAGCGGGAAAATATTTGGTGGAATAAATGGTGCTTGTATTTCACCTGAAAATTCAGTTATATTCAATTTATTTGGTGCTCGTTTTATTGCCGATATAACGGAATAAAATTCCAAATAGTTGATATTTGTTGCCGAGTATATTTCCTCGAAAGTATCATAGCTGAGAAATGTGTCATTTCGTATCAAGTCATTAACAAATTTTATGCCATGGGCGAGCCATTTTTTATAGAGTATAGGTTGATTATTAATCGTAAATTTGTTATTTTGCCAGATTATTTCCTTTTTAAATGCAATATGATCAGGTTCTTTGTAAATCACATTTTTTTGAAAGTGGTCCCACGCTGTATTTACATCGGTCCAAAATGGGTTTAATGAGCTGCTTTCAAGAGTGGAATATCCGGCACTTGCCGCAGCAAGAAACTTCACCGGGAGCAGATGAAACCATTTACATTTTTTATTAATTATTTGTCTCAGCCATGATATTTTCTGAGCTCGGATAGTGTTAATAATTGAAGGAATATTCATTCCACCATCTTTAAAAGGTTTAACTGCTTTAACTCTGGCTATCTTGTCTGGCTTACTATTCCAGACAAACTGAAAACATTTTTTTTGCAGTTCATCAATTAGACTTTGAGGCGGATCAGGCAGTGACGAAAATAGGATATTTAGTTTTGGTAATATTAACGATTTCAAAACCGTTATTCTTCCTAAAGGCGTCGACATTCTTCTTAGCCATATTTTCATCAGCAGATCTATAGTTTTCAGTTTGTCTTTGTAGTTTCGCTCCACCATTTCGGCTTCATTTAGTGTGAATATCATACTAAGAAGAGAGAACGAATCTTGCCTCCAGTCTAACCGCCATTTCGTTTTATAGACTCTATTAGATCCCTTTGCTGATCCTATCCAAATGATCCTTGTTTTTTCGGTATTGATGTTTAGTCCTGAAAACTGAGCAAAAAGATCTAGATCCTCCAGGCAGGCATCGAGACTTCTCTGTGATCCATCAAGAAAAACTGTTGTATCATCTGCGTACTGGGACAATATAAACTCTGTACCCCCAAATTTCAGTCCTTTGACCTTGTCGTTATTTCTTAGCATAATCGCTAATATTTCCGCACAGAGCAGAAAAATATACGGAGAGAGAGGGTCCCCCTGGCGACAACCCCTTGACAAGGCGAAAAAGCTTGAAGCAAAACCATTTACTAGAATGCACGATTCTGTATTTTTGGTGAAAATTTCTACCCACTTTTTGATAGATGGACCAAAGTTAAAGAAACCTAGGACTTTTTGAATGAAGCTCCAACTAACAGAATCAAAGGCCTTTTCAAAATCGATCAAAAGTATTAAACCTGGAATATTTTTACTTTCTGTTAAGGACATTAAGTCATATACTAACCGCGTATTTTCACCGATGAATCTGCCAGACATGAACCCGGTTTGGTCTTCATTTATAATACCTGGCAATGCTTTTTTAATTCGCTGAGCGATAGCGCTTGAACAGATTTTATATGTAACATTTAGTAAAGAAATAGGGCGCCAATTCTTTAACAGATGTTTTGGTTTTCCTTCTTTTGGTAGACAGGTTATCACACCCTGCTTCTGTGTAACAGAAAGTTCCCCTACATCATAGCTATAATTCAATGAATTAACAAGATATTGTCCGAGATCTCTCCAGAAATTTTTTAGAAACTCTGTGGTAAAACCATCCGACCCCGGGCTCCTGTCATTTTTTTGTAATTTTAGTGCTGCTAATATCTCGTTCGCAGAAAAATTTCCCTCCAAAGACTCTGCTTGTTTTTCAGTTAATTTTGGGATAGACAGATTTTCAAAAAGCTGATTTAAATCGACGTTTCGTACGTCCCTTTTGGAATAGAGTTTTTTATAAAAACTCTTTGCTTCATCCAAAATGTTACTTTGGTCAGTTAACATCTTTCCATCTTTAGTTTCTATCCTAGTTATCGCCTTATTTAAATAGTTTCTGTGCTCTAAATTTAGATAATACTTTGTTGGTTTTTCCCCCTTTTCAACCCACCTAGCCCTTGCTCTAGTCATGATGCCTTCAACTTTTATCCTATTAATTGATTCCAATTCTTTATTACATTCAGTGATTTCTCCAACCAGCTCGTTTTTTTCCTCCACTTTCCTTGAGTTATCTAATTTTACGTGTAGTTCAAATATTTTCCTCTTTAACTCTTCCTCCTTTTTAATATATTCTTTCTTCTTATGGCTTGAAAATGAAATACTTTTACCTCTAATGTTTAGCAATATCATTTCCAGTAATAATTGGTCATTAATATCATAAGTTACCGCACCTGTTTGGTCTTCTGTATAGGTAGAATATTGCTGTACTGTTTCTTGAATTGTTGTTTTGACTAGCTGAACATATTCGATATCTTTCAATAATGAGTTATTAAATTTCCAGAACCCCCTACCCTTTTTGAAATCATCAACTTTTAAGGACAGGAGAATTAAAGAATGGTCCGATCTGTAACTGGATTCTATTTCTGTCTTATTCACCATGTGAAAAATATTTCTGGAAATAAGAAAGAAGTCTAGGCGAGATTGCTTAATGGGATTCTTTTGTCGCCAGGTGAACCTCCTATGCCCGGGGTTAAATTCTCTCCATGGATCTACAAGGTCCAAGATCTCTTTCATTTCCAAAACTATTTGTCTAGCCTTTGGATGATTTATTCTAGAATAATTGAAAGTATCCATTTCAGGATCTTGAATGAGATTCCAATCACCACAGATGACAAAATGTGGGTTATTCCAGTCTTCCAGTATTTCCTGGATGGTCACAAAGAAATCAGGTTGGTCCGTATTAGGAGCATATATGGATATTAGTACAAAGGTTATCTCGGGTGTTTTAACCTCCAAAACTAAGAAATTACCATTCTTCTTATCCCTTTTTATTCTTAGAATTTGAAATTCAAAATTATTTGAAAAGAGTATGGCTACCCCTCTTGCGTTACTTTTATAAGAGCTGAAGTATGCGTCATAACCCCATTCAGATTTAATTTGCTTCTCCATTTTTGTAGTAAATTGAACATCCTGGAGACAATATATTGAGCACTTATAACTTTGTATATGCTGAAAGACATCTTTACGTTTTTGTTTCTCGTTCAGCCCTTGACAGTTGACGGAGGCAACATTTATCTCACTTGATGACATAATTCATGTAAAACACAATCATTCCATGGGAGACCACTCTTGCAGTAAGTGTCACAGGTTCACGGATCAGCTGTAACGATAATGGAAATATTATCTGAATGTACAAAAATAATTGGCCATTTAAAGCAAGACAAAGGTGAAATTCATATACAATAGTAGACAATTCAGCCATATTTACTGGAAGTGATAAGTAGCAGTCAAAATATCGATATGTAATACACCAGTGCATAAAGAACAAACCAACTGTTCTTCCAATGTAGTACACGATAATGTAAAAGGGGAGTATGTTAATGACACGTGGTTCACTGTCGTATGACAGACTGTCATGCGTCTGACCGTTTGGCATATCCACCTATTTCATCATGACTGAGTAACTAAAAAAAACCCTGTGGTTGGTGTAGTCTAAACTGGGGGTTTACTTATAAGATTTGGGCTGGACAGAAAAGTATAATCAATTTCGACTAGATCCAGTGCAGATATATAGCACGACATGAAATTTCATCTCCTTGCCAGCCCAAAGAAATCGACAAACTCGCCTCGTATTATTGGTATCTGATTATACAGTATACTTATATGTGCCTGTGGCCACAATGGAATACTGAAATTGATAGGACCTGCCCAAACTATAAAGCATTCCTCAAATATTCTACAGTAATAAAGAAGAAAGGGAAATTCGTGGACTCAACCCAGTGCAACTTGATCACAGACCGATGTTGATGTCGATATCCGTAGTTGTATGTCAATTTCCGTAGTATAGTCTGTGTTGTTTTGAAAGGAGAATATTTACGGTACACTAAAAACAGTACTTTCAGACATGGTGATATGACGATCTTGCACCCCCAGACACATTTCAATTTTTAACAGGTGTGTTGAGAATGAATAACAAATTTTAAATCCGCGACATTGTTCACAATCAACAGTTAATGCATTGATCGGTTATTGTTTCTCACGTACTTTTATGGACACTTCACTCTACATTGTAATCATACCTCTTCCAAATGTCTCCGTGTTTCGTCTGAATAAATGCATCTGTACGCGTGGTCTTCACTCTGGTTATCGTGCCATCAAGTCTGAGTTCCCTGGCATGTTGTGAGAGTTTGCCTACCTTCACCCGAAGTAAGTCCGGCAGATCCTGGTAAATTCTGATAGGTGTACCTTTGACAGGTTGGGGAAAATACCTTGATCGAGGTATTATACCTTGATCGGGGTATTATACCTTGATCGGGGTATTAGCCTATACCTCGATTGGGGTATAGGGCTATGTCAACCTCAGTTTTTATATATTTATGGAAAATGTGGACATTCACAAACATGCCGGACTGCATGAATCTTTCAACAGCATCCATTGCTTCATTATTCCATGATTTTCATGGCAACGTATTGCTTCGTTTTATGCGACTAATCGTTCAAATTAGCCACTTCAATATTTCAAAAATGAAACACGGCTTCAAATGACACATTCGTTGAAATTTATTCTGTAAATGAAAAAAGCATGGGGTGGCATACTACATCAAGGTCAGGTGCAAATTGCAGGATTTGGGAGGCAATGCCTAGTTAATAAATCAAGTTCAACTGACAGATACATAATCTAAACTGCTAGCATGTGCACATAAAAAACAGACCTCTGCTCTGGGTATTATGACCCTGCCATGTGTATGCATGCTAGGAGATTGTGCATTGCATCAGACAATTTAATCAAATTTATTCATCAGTCAGTGCATCTACATTCATGCAACATGGATACGACTTTGAGATGGAAGTATGCCATCACATGCCATTTTCATTTACATAATAAATTTCACCGAATATGTCATTTGAAGCCATGTTTCATTTTTGAAATATTAGGGTGGCTAATTTGATTGATTAGTCGCATAAAATGAAGCAATAAGTTGCTGTGAAAATCGTGGAACAATGAAGCCATAGATGTTGTTGAAAGATCCATACAGTCCACGGTATGTGTGGATGTCCACATTTTCCATAAATTGACAAAAACTGAAGTTGACATAGCCCCATACCCCAATCTAGGTATAGGCCTATACCTCGATCGAGGTATAATACCCCGATAAAGGTATAATACCTCGATCAAGGTATTTTCCCCAACCTGTTTGAGCGCAGGACTCGATCGAAGTACTTTCTCCTTGTCCTCCCAGAAACAGAAACGTACAACCAAAGGCTGAGGTTTTTTGACGGTCGGTAATCTATGACTGTTCACGAGAAACATGGCGTCTGTCTCCTTCTTCGAAATCCCCAATTTTTCCGTAAATAGGTCACGCACTATTTTTCCAGTATCTTCTTTGTCATTGTTTTGCTCTATTCCATGTATAACCAGATTATATTTTCTGTCGTGTGATTCCAGTTGTAGAACCTTTGACTTCAGCTGTCTGATCTCTTCCTCGTGTTTCGTTACAATCTTTGGTAGATCTTTCTCACTCAAATAGTTGAGCTTTTCTTCAAAGACTTCCATAGTCACTTCAAAGTCGTCCTGCCTATCCGATAGCACCTTCTGTTCCTTTCTAATATTCCGCAGTTCAGATTGTATGCCATCCAGCCTTGTTGTAATTTTCGTGTCCATTTGTAACATCAGAGTTTTGAGTTCAGCTATATCGGCGGAGGTCGCCATTTTGGTCCGTGCACTCAATCGTTGTAAGACCGGTCCACAACAAAGACGATAGAAATGCACACTTTTTCAAGGAGAATTTCGGACGAAAGGTGGTTATTTTACCTTGCACAAATATCTAGTACGCCCAGTATTCAATTCGTGATCAATACCTCCGATTAGACAGTCGCAATCATGATATATGCCAAACTTGGGTCGGACGCGAAAATTCAACGTCCTGTCAGTTCCGCCATATTGGTTCTCCTTAAAATGTTAAGTTTAATGCATATGAAGAACAGGATGAATATAGAAGTTAGAAATCAATATATTTCGAATTTTGGAGAAAAGTTGTATAATATAACAGTTACCCGCTGTATCATTCTGATTCTTTAAAACATACCCCGTCGTCTAATTGCTTTGAGCAGCATGTTTGATAACGCAATAAAAGGTATTCTCTAGCAGTTTTCACGCTTATCCCGTCTAAATGCTTATGTACATACTTCGATTTATGTTCACAAGTCGGATAACCGCACACAAGGAAATAATCGTCCAGTAAGATAATTTCTCAGTGGAGCTGATTCAATCTAGAAATAACAAGAAAAACTTATTCCCGCATATTTCGATATTTCAAAACACGTTGGAACTTTTCAGAAGACATTGTGATAAATTATACCTACGTTATCAACCATGGCGGTTAAGTTATTGATTCTGATTGGTTATAAAGATGGCGGCGTTGAGGGCGTTTTGGTGGCGTGTGATATTTCTAAGGGCCGACCATCAGATCTCAATAGTTTAGGTCTGCAAACTTTACAGTGTCATATTTCTGTCTGAATGACAATGTGTACACTGTATTCTGCTATTGTTTCTTAATTGCGCTATCGTCTGACTAAAACAACAGTGATAGACCATAAAAAATGTAACCTACCATTGAATCGTTTCATCCACAAAAATTTGTATCAAATGTTCTTATTCGCTGAAGAGCTTACTGCAAAAGTTCTTCCCAGGTTAATGTATCGCTAAGGCCAGTCGAAATAAATTTCGCTTACAGTGATTCCCAGACGTCATCACTAAACTCAATCTAATTAAAATTAAATCCTATCTGCTCCCCCATTTGAATATGTCGCTTGAAGGATCTAACAGGCTTGCAGTAACTCGAGTGTCGACCAATCCTGAGAACGCTTCATAGTGCTTTGAAGGGATCATTAATGAATGAAATGAATGAAATGACTTCGACGCCGCGCTGACGGGGTGTCATGTTGCCGCGGTCCCGACATTGTGGCACCATGATACGGGGTAGATATATGAACTGGTCTTTGGTGTAAACATTGGAGTAAACGGACACGGTGACCCTATCTCCCATTCTCGACTGCAAGTGGATTAGTCCATGATGTCATAATGCTATTAAATATTCATGGTATGGGCGCTCAGAACACCAAATTCAATTGAAATACGTAAGATCCTACATAGCGACATGTACGATTGGGGAGCATTGATAGGATAGTAATTTCTTAAGATTGCACTAAATTAGGACCTTAGGTTTAAATTAATATATTGCACTGCTACTGCAATCATATAAGCGGTCTTGAAAATCGACCATGCTTAAAAAATTGACTCTCGTAATACCATGTACACCAAAGTGGAAACTGTTGCTTTAGAATCTGGGAAATACTTGCACACTGAACATCTCTCCTTTCATTCCGCTTTGAAGCCGCGGTGAAAATGGGTCGTTAAAAAATTACGTACCGGTAACATTTTTTCCTTTAATTCAAACACCCGCTCTTCTTGCCTTCCGTCGCACACCTTTTACCATGGTGAACTTGATAGCCAGTCACGCAGGACGAGACATCCCCACCCCTCTTACATGCCATTCAAATTGGCCCTTAAAATTTACAATCTCTTTCAGAGTGTTTTAGCCACGTTCGTCATGGTCGGTTACCTTTGTACCATACACTGTTTCGTCGCTTTGACATTATTCTTAATGGTATCGTATGTTATATGCACCAAGTGCTCTCACAGTATAATATGCTCACATAAAGAACATACAACTGGAGGACATTACCTGTAGTCATTTTCCACAGACATGAGAAGAGCCCTGGGCGTGGAGATATTGCTCTATAATGCTTCCTACAATTATGAACATACGCCAGAGGATAGAAAGCATGACCTGGACACACGTGCAAGTACGGTTCATAATTGTCATCTAGTCTAGTTTCTGACCATCTCAGCTGTGGCGTTTTATTCCTCGTCTTTCAAGACACCTAAACCGGTGTGCCTGCCAACCGGTATCTGGTAAGTCATAGTTTTTGTCACAAAAGAGCACGAAAACGCAATATTACCGCCGTGTTCGACCTACCAACATATGTTTTAACGCGAAAACAATATTATAAAGACATAGAGAACATCTTCGTAGGACAATATTAGTTTACATAATTGTGTATAATATTGTGCAAAATGACCCGTTCTCCTCCCAAATTAATTCGCTTAACCCTATCCAGGGTTCGTACACTACCTTGAAAACCTTGAAAATTCAAGGCACTGAAAAGCCTTGAAAATCATAAAATTAAGGAAAAGACCGTGAAAACAGGAATTCCTGTCCATCGTTTTCAATTCAATTGTCAAGTTGTAGCTCAAAGTTTTACTGTCCGCTTTGCTGTCGGATGGCAAAATTAACCCCATCATAGCGATATATCCTAAAGTAGTTTCCAAGTCTATTCGAAAGACAATGTATGAACAACGTATTTGTCGAAAGGACATTCATACTTATGATTGAGTAACAAAAATCTGAAAATTTATCTGAAAAGCTTCAATGACACTGCAATTATTATGCCTTGGATACAGGAACTGTTACTTTGAAAAGATCTTGAAAGGGCCTTGAGAATTGAAAGGTTCAAGGTGTAGGAAGCCTGCCCATCAGTCCTGGACTTTTTGAGACCTGTCCTGAGCTGGGGAGGGGGCCATGTCGTCCTCCCCACCTATATTAACCCTTGAGCTAGGAGGCTGAAACTTACCACTCTGTACTCATGGGTCAAGCTCTACCAGAAGATGTGAAAATAAATCCAAGGTGGGCGCTTTGATGACGTCACAGTGACGTCATTTTCAAAAAGCACTTAGTCGATTTTTTAAATATTTTTTTTCATTTAAGTGATTGTTTTTCTTCGCAAAAACTAGATAATAAATTAGTGAATAATAATCTGATGTGAAATAAAATAGTTTCTGCCGACTTTTTCTCGCAGAAAAGCAGGAAATTTGAGTAACTGACGAACATATAAATTTTTCAAATACCCCACATGTCGCCATTTTGAATTTACCATTGATTCTCTGCTCTCGGGTTATGCAAATAGTTACTTGCTTACGGGCGGTGGTTCGCTCCGGATTACTCCGGCTTCCTTCATCATCCAAACTGGCTGTCACCATATGAGTGAAACAACCTCGAGTACGACATTACACCAAATCCACCCCCCTCCTATAGCTGACAAGGATGATGAGAAAATTCAAACTGGCGTCCATGAGGGAACCTCAGAAATCGGGCTTGCGGTCTTTTCTGTCCATTTTTTCACATTTTTCTTTGAAAGACAAAGAAATATATTTATTTTGCCTAAACTAATTATTCTCTGGCATATTAATTGGTGAGAGAAAATATTGAAAATAGAAAATGGGAAAATCGGTCCCAGAAATAGGCGAAAATGGCTTCCGAGAAGATGACGCCACTGTGGCACGTCATCATGGCAGCCATCTTTGAACAAAAAATTCTTTTACATTTCTTGTAGAGCTTGACCCGAAGATATAGTATGGGTCGTTTGTGCCCTCTTCGGTTAGCCGGTAATGAAAATAAATAAGGGGCACCGAATTCCCCCCCCCCCCATCTCACCCCACCCCTCAGCATCCCCAGGCTGGGACAGACACCATGGCAAATCGCCCAGGCGGGTAGGGTTAAAGCGAATACAAAGAAATAATGCTCCATTGATCGGAAAATGATATGATATTTAACCGCAATGTTTGGTTGCAGGATGAACAGGTTAGGGCGATCCCGCTCTCTAAAATGGAGCTAAAACGGTCGTTTTTGCGCAATAACTTTTCATTCCTTCTTAACCAATGCATCAAAATTTCAAGCGCATTGATTTAACTATTGTTCCATGTCATAAAATTAATTTGCCATGTGAAGAACCAGCCAATGTTGTTTAAACAGCGCGGCGGATGTTTGGCCTATTATTATGCAAATTAGATAGATGACAATTTACTTTTTAACTACCATTTAATGCGGATAGATATGTCTGTACGCGCCTTAAGAGGATTTCGCTGAATTCATTATGCGAACTGATTTATTGAGCGAAAACGACCCTTTTTACCTCCATTTTAGAGAGCGGGATTCCCATAACCTGATGAAATGGCGCATATTGAGTACAGAATGATGAAACCAGAGGACGGTGATCAGGTGAGGGAACTATTATATACGTACTGGAGAGCGGAGCCTCTGGCCATGGCCTTACACATAGAGGTACCCCGGGAGTGTAAACGGTACGTGGACTACGCCCTTGGTGAAGGCCTCTACAACGGAATATCTGCAGTTGCTGTGGATAGAACAACTGGAAATATAGTTGGTATTATGCTTTGCGTTGCCACTACGCGTGGCAATTGGGATGACTGGACATACTCGCCTGGAGACAAGGACTGCGAAAAGCTGAAACTACACAGCAAAATATCAAGCCGACTGGACGATGGCCTGGATGTATTTGAAATGTATGGTGTTGACACAATAGGTGAAGGTATCGCCGTAGTTATTAACAAAGAATACGCAGGTTCGGGAATTGCAACGAAAGTGACTGATAAAGGTTTGCGACTTTTGACTGAACACGGTATCCCAATCTTTGTTGCAGAGACTTTAAGTTTTGCGTCACGATTCATAGCTTTGAAGCTGGGGATGAAAATAATCCGCGAGGTGAAATACGAGGATTACATAGCAGCCGGGATACTCGATATGCCCAACAACAGTCCACACAAGTCGATGGTTCTCGCAGTTAAAAAACTTGATCCGGAAAAGAGGAGAACGATAGTTATACCATCATCGCAATTGTAATGATCGTGTATTATTTATATTGGCATACAGGCATTACTTTGCTGTTTCCCTAAACCGAAAATTTATTTCATCTGTCAAGGTTCTGACAAAAAACAACAACATGAGATTGATCTAATTAAAACCCCTCGGCTTTCCCCAAGCGATTGAGACCCATGTGTAGTGTGAATTGGGGAAGAGATAGTACTATGTGGGATGGTCATGCAAGCTAAAAGTAATTTACAATTTGCAGTGTATGGATGTATCAACAGATCAGTGTATGGAGTATAGAACTAAGCGTGCTAAGTATTACAGTTCTGCAGATACAGTTAGTTACATTCAAGCATATAGGTCAGAAATAGAAATTAATATACCTGTAAAGGGGCATAATTCTGTAAAATATGGCAGAGAGGAGCCACTTACGATAGGTATCTGACTTAGCACTGAGTACTGCAATAATATGGTGAAAAGATTCTGCATTTTGAGGTAAAGCATGAAACTTGCCACATTTATAGTACTCGATCGGCTGATTAAAATTTGCAATAGGCCCACTTGAAATTATTCCAAGACGGCCTCCAATTTAAGATGGCCGCCACTGTAATGTAGATATCAGGAGGTCATTTATGGCATAAATCTGACTGAAAAATCGACCCCAATGGAGCATTTTTATATGATGTCACTGTGACGTCATTAAGGCACCCATCTTGGAACTTATTACATTTTCCCATAACGCTTAAGTCCAAGATATGTCATAGAGACTTTCAACACCCTAGGATTGAGAAAAACATGTAGGGGTCCTAAATGAGCTCCTGATTTCTACATTACAATGGCAGCAATCTTGAATTTGGCGGCAATCTTGAAATAATTTCAAGTGAGCTTATAGCGAATTTTAATTAGCCGATCGAGTACCATAAATGTGCGAAGTTTCATCTTTTTACCTCAAAGTTCAGGATTAACCCAATTTCATGCACCATATTGCAGTACTAATTAGATAAATAAGTGTTAAAAATTTGGTGGTTGTGTCTCCAGCGGTTTTGCCTAAAATGCGGTAACGGTCGGATGTACATGGTAACGACAATACCCCGAGGCCAAAATGGCCGAGAAGTAAGAATACAAGTAGATAAATAAGTTTCCAAAATTTAGCACCTGTACTGAACACGGATCTTCAGATATAACTTGTACATTCAACTACAGATCCCAATATCGGAGATTATTAAATCCGAAAGGGGCATAACTCCATAAAATACGGACCGGGACAACTAATTTTTTTGTAGGTATCTAGACTACAACTGGATAAAAAAGTTTCCTCATAATTTGATAGCTGTGCCAAACACAGTTAACATGGTTACATTTAACGATATATCACAAAATCAGAGATCACTGCACCCGAAAAGGGGCATAACTCTGTAAAATAAGGGCCGAGGCGAGTAATTTTTTGTTGACTTCTAGAATACAACAATATAAATACGTTTTCAAAATATAATAGCTATATCGAACACAGTTCTGCAGATATAGTTGGTTACATTCAAGCATATAGGACAGAAATAGAAATTGATTTATCTGTAAAGGGGCATAACTCTGTAAAATATGGGACGAGGGGAGGCGATTTCGATAGGCGTCTGATTTAGCACTAGATAAATAAGTGTTCAAAATTTGGTGGTTGTGTCTCAAGCGGTTTTGCCTAAAATGCGGTAACAGACGGACGGACGTAAATTTGTTTTCTATGAGTCTAGTAAATGTAATTTTAAATTGGAAAGTTACCTTACTTATATACCAGATAACTTATCCAAATAAGTACTGAAATTTAGAAATAGCTTAGCAACCATCGACTTCCGATAGAAACGGACATATGGACTAATGAGCCTAGAAATGAACGTTTTGTCCAAATTTAGTACGTGATGAATACCATTATATCACAAAATGTACTCTCTAAAACAAGTTGAGTGAAATTTCACTCAAGTAAGAGTGGAAATTGATCCCACTCAATACTTGAGTGAGATTTTCACTCAACTTGAGTTACTTTTCACTCAACTTGAGTGGAAATTGATTCCACTCATGTTGAGTGAACTTTTAGAGAGTTTTAGAGAGTACTGAATTGCAAGAGCAAACAAAATTTGTTTTATCCTATTATGTATCTAAACACCCCATGCAGTACGTATAAAGTAATCTACTTTTTCGGAACAAACAAACAAAAATTATTAACGAAATTAGCCAAATTTATTAGAATCATTATGACCCGCACTGTATAACACCGTATAACCGCTATCCACCATGTTGATTTTTTGACATGTCAATGATCTGAGGAATATATGGTATCTATAAAGTTACCAGTGGTCAGTGACTTTTACAATTGACCTTTTGATCTCAATCTTGATATGAATTCCCACTAATGCGTACATTCACAAACGTGATTTTCAGCGTTTTTCTGATTTTTTGTTGTTGTATCCCCAATGTCCCTGACGATTTCTAGGAGTATTTTGGTGGATTTTTCACTCATGTATCAGTTACTGTAAGAGGAAAAAGTTACGAAAACGGGTGATTTTTGACGATTTTTGGAGGTCGTTATTTTCACTCCATTTTAGTTTATCATATTGGGGTCATTTTGAGCCTATTTGCATAACCCCCTGAGCAGCGGATCATGAGTGAATTCAAGATGGCGGTCACGTGGGGTACCAGAAAAGTGATGTTTGGTCATATTTCTTTAAAATTTCTACTTTTCCGCGATGAAAAATGAGCAAAAACTATTTTATTCCATATCATATTAATATTTACTAATTTATCATGCAGTTTTTGTGGAGAAATAGCATAAATAAAAAATTCCGAAAATCCGACCAAAAAATCGAATATTTTTTAAACAATGAATTGTATGTTGTCTTCATAATATTTCACCATATTTGACCTCAAAATGACCGTTTGTCCTATTTTTCATGATGGCAACATAGTTTCTCATGAAGTGTAGTATATATGAAAGCTAGTTATGATAGTGTATCACTTCTGCTAACCAAATTTCTATGCCATTTTCTGAGTCCTGCTTCCCGACTAATTGCGACAGCATGATTGATGCAAATCGGTGATCGGGAGACCGATTCGGGCACAAGATTTTGACAATATAAGAATGGCAGCATAATGCAGAAGTTTTGTCAAGTAGAAACACGTTTCGGAGGTATTAATAGAATGTGTGTTTGGGAGGGTGGAGAAATTTACTTGATTTTCACTTAATTTCCTTTTAAGACGAATGAAATCGGGGTTTGTAAATAATTTCTGTGTGCCCCTGCATTTGAATAGCCCAACGAGATTTGCAGAATGGGAAACAGCTACCCTGTTTGATTCTTGATTCAGTTGGCTCTCTTAACACCTTATCAAGGGTGTGGTGTACTGTTATTGTGTACTACTATTGGTACCACAAAGACTATGGTACTACTTCTCGGTCCTCTGGATAAATTGCTCGGATGGCAGTGTCAGGGAGTGCCTGAGCTGCTCAACACAAAAAGCAGTCCGTTTTGCCCAGGAACTTGTAGTGTAAATCCTGGATTACTGACGCACAACCAGGGCTGCATTCCTTACTTCTTCTCGATAAAAGATAGGTGGAGAGCTTTGTTTGTAATCGGTCAGTTGGAATATTGGAATATCCACCGCGTCTTTATGTATTGACTCTGTCATGTCACCGCAAGTCAAAATTCTTGCTGGAAACAAAGCTATGTACATGATGTAGGTCACCAGCCATACGAAGTCATGCAGGTATAGGGTCCATGCCACCAGCTATACATGTACGGCGTACTTATTCATGGCACTTTGCACCGGACCTACTCCCACTAATAAATTATCCATAATGATTTTCTAAGTCATATGCACCGATGCTCTCAGTAAAGAACATACAACAGTAGGACATACCAACTGACAACAGTTATCATGGTTATAACAAACCATTGCACGTTTTCATTGCCGTTGATCTTGAGTGGAGTACACGTGTTTGTTTATTCGCATAGTAGGTCGATCCAATGTTCCGCAATCCTGTCCTGTTGTTTGGCGAGCCCGTCGTCTTTGTTTAGACTATCGCGAATTGATTTTAAAGCTATTACACTCGAATAGACGTATTTCAAAACCAAAGTACGAACAAACAAACCGGACTTGGAGTATCACAGATTCCTGACTTCATCCAATAGTCCTGGGCCAGACTCGGGCTGCCTCCAAACAGTAGAGAGCGAAAGATTGCAGGGATAGAATACGCCAGCTTGCGCCTGCGTATACGCCCAGTGAGCCGGGTGGAACATTAAGTGTATTGATTTTCCTTGAGCCACGACCGTGAAAATATTTTGGGATCTATATCTTATGGTGTTCTATTTGTGCCAATTTGATCTAGCGCGTCGACTAGCAAAAGTCGACGCACGACGCGCGACGCGAAAAGTCGACGTCGTGCTTTGAAGCGCGACGTCGCCCTTTCCGTCGCGCGTCGACTTTTACATTGTTAAAGAGATAGGCCAAAACTCGACGTCGTGTTTCAAAAGTCGACGTCGCCTTTTGGCCTATCTCTCAGCATTGTAAAAGTCGGCGCGCGACGCGCGACGGAGAGGGCGACGTCGATTTTTCGCGTCGCGCGTCGTGCGTCGTCTTTTTGAAGAATCAAAACTCGACGGGCGTCGCGCGTCGACTTTTACAATGCTAAGAGATAGGCCTAAAGGCGACGTCGACTTTTGAAACACGACGTCGAGTTTTGGCCTATCTCTTTAACATGGTAAAAGTCGACGCGCGATGGAAAGGGCGACGTCGCGTTTCAAAACACGACGTCGACTTTTGTAAGTCGACGCGCGAGATCAAATTGGCACAAATAGAACACCATAATATCTGCATATAGATGTCGTTTTGAAAATGTGTCGTATTTGCTAGAAAAGATATACACAAACGTTTAGTCCGTCATTCAATACTCAGTCGTCGTCCATTAAAGAAATTTCGGGTCCGTAATCTATATGTGCTATAGGTCAGTGAGTAACTTGTATTGGACATTTTGTTGTTGAACTATTTGTATGCGGTGTGGTGTCAGGACATTTTGAGAAAGGATATTTTGGCCCGCGACATTTCGGTTGGCGATTATTTATAAGTCACATGGGCATGAGCAAGTTTAGGCTCGAAGTTAGGATCGGAAGTGACATCACCAGGAAATTATATAATCACCGGAAATGGCATAATCAACGGGAATGGCGTAATCACCGGATGTGATCTAATCTCCGGAAGTGACGTAATCATCGAAAGTGAAACCCATCATCACCAGAAGTGACCCAGTACAGGGTTGAGGAGGAGCAAGATCAGGATCATGATCAAGGTGAAAGAGAAAAACATTCAACCAATCAGAATCTTGTATATATCCGCCATGTTTGATGACAAGGCTATAATTTGTAAAGAATCGTCGACCATATTTAAACACGTGATACTTTGGAACAGCCCATATCCATAGCTGTGGGGTGTTCTATGGACCCTTGTAGGGTAAACGTAGAGAAACCCTCTTAAGGTGTCCAAACCCAAATCTCGATACCCGATTACCGTGTTTGAATTCGACCAATCAGAATCATGCATATGACCGTCATGTTTTATCACGTAACAGGCCAACTTATAGATAGAATGATTCAGTTTCAGTTTATTAGGAATCCATGTCAGTTACATCAACTGTTTTACAATAGAGAAACCACGATCACACAATATAAATGTGCATATCCCAGTTATATCACTTACACTACAGTGATTTTACCACAGACAATCATAAGTTAAAACAAACTTTGGTACCTGAGTCATTACAAATTTACGACATTTGAATTTAAAAGTGGTGTATGTTTTTGAGAACTGGCAGCTCATTCCATGCTCTGGTTGTATGAAATTTAAAAGAATTCTTGTGACATTTGTCGACATATATATTCAGTTTGGCACTGGCTCTAGTAAAAGGCCGGGTCATATTTGCATATAACTATTTCATACCAATCGCTATACCAGCACAGATGTATACACTGTATATATATAAACAATCGTGTATTTGCAAGGATGTCATAGGAAAGATGAGTATAACTCGATTTAGAATTTTGAATGTCACAACTTCCATACGCAACTTAGCTCCATTATATTGAGGTTATCTTTTTCAACTATCTTAACCCTACCAGACCTGATGGGGGCCAGTATAGCCCTCTATCAAACTTTCTACCCCATATCCGTGACTTTGTAGTTTGTCCTATTGGGGTCATGTTGAGCCTATTTGCATTTCCCCCGAGCCGAGGATCATGGGTAAATTCAAAACGGCGGCCATGTGGGTAGGCCTACTAGAAAAATTTAGATTTTTGTCTTATTTCTTCAAGATTTCTGCTTTTCTTCGAGAAAAAGTGGGAAAAAACTATTTTCTTTCACATTTAATTATTATTTACTAATTTATCAATCATTTTAAGACAGTCATTAAGATATTCCAAGAACGCCATTATGACGCCATCAACCCAAAGTAGTTCAACATCTAACAATTTGTAAGATTCAAACTATAACTGTAACCAGTATGAACTTGGAAGGGGGAATAAATCAACTCTATTGGTAAACATATAAGGGATATACTAGAGAACATAGAGAATAGGAACGCAAAATATAGCGTAATAAGTATTTAATGGGGGTGAGTGAGTGAATAGTTTATACATTTGTATGTCAGTTCAACATATTATACGTTAACACACACTTTCATATATAATGTATTCCTATAAATCTACTCTATTCATAAATATATACAAATATTTACATTGAAGAATGCCATTGGGACACCATCCACTGGTTTGAGGGTTGCAAATACGAACTATCCAATCAGATTCTGTGATTGCCACTTCCTGTTTATCGATTCTGGACCAGTTAACCAATCAATTCACAGAGCTAGCACGTCCGGCTTGTCTTCTGGTACTATTGTGCAATCCCCTGGTTGAGCCTGAGCAGAGAGCAATCCCAAACAAAGCAAATCTGATTTCAGGTTTTCTTCGCGGAAATCTGTCAACTGTGGGAACTGGGGGCGTGGAGGATCACCCCGTTTCATTGCTCCTAAGGTGCATACCAACTACCCACATACCGTAACCAAAACTGTGTATAGTACAGCAGTAGCTGCGTCTTCGCACCTGAGTGATATGTTTGTTTGCCTTCTTTGGGCTTGAGTATTGGTGCACTGAGAGAAATTTACTCATGATTCCAGGAACTGAGACTGGCCACGTCCAATTTATTTATTTATTGCGGAGTTGTCAGTTTCCAGAAGTAACTACAGAGGGAAGACGCAGTCGTTGGATAGGTTCTCGTTGGCTCGTCTCTGGTTTGTAGATGTAATTTACACTTCGGATTTTGCATGCTTGGGTTGGTCCGATATGTCGAGGTTATTCGAAGTGTGAACGGAGAAGTCGGCTTATATGTGCAGATGCAGTCGTCATACGGGTAATGGTGAAGTCTAATTCAATAACGGGGATTTCATATTTCGACAGTAAATCTGGCGAAGATCCCGAAAGTGCATAACCGGTTACTCACTGTCAGAATTGTTGGGTATAGAGTAGTCCGAACTTTCTATAACCTTTCACGCCAGACGACGTACAATTTTTTAGAGATTGTCTGGCTAGGGCCAGAGTTCTCTCCCCTACAAGAAAACGCCAAAATGGGAGCGACCACCGAGCCGCGCTACTTCGTCCCAGTAAAAATTATTTTTAAAATATATGACACTTAAGTCAGATATATTTAGTAATGAATAATTTCCCTATTTGGAGACGAACATTATTGTACATTTCCCTAATTTAAAACTCAAATTTAAACACTGCTTGTGTTAATTAATTTCATAAGCCATTGGTTGTTCCTTTGCTTTTACTCCCAGAGAAACAGGTTCCAAATGGCAATACCTGTCATATTATATCCATTAATATGCAGTGGTAACCTTTGGAGACAGAGGGAAAATAAATATATCTTTTTTTTGCTATATACGGTTACGAAAAACTATGAATAACTGACTTTTGATTCATGATTTAGAATCTGTCACATTTTCTCATGTGAAATACCCCAAATTATCCATAGGTAGACAGGACAACTGTTCTGGGGACAAGCCAATAAGCCACCATAACGTCTATAAAATTACAAAAAAGTTGTTGAAATGTATCGTTCTTATCATAATTTGTGAATGTACAAAGAAACAATACATCAAGCTGATATCCTGTAAAGCTATTTTCCCGGCTCTTGCAATTAACTACCAGAGGGATGTAGGACAGAAAATATAACACAATGGTAGAATGACCCTACTATCATGAAACAATACTTCTTTAATTCCACAGTTGCCTGGCTTGTGGGATATTTGATTATAGATGCCTTCGTGTATTTTAAATAAATTATGAACATTAATAAATGTAGTAATTTTATTTTTCAAATTGAATTTTTAAATTATTTTTCTAAATTTTTCACCCCGTATTTGACTTAAATAAACTCAAATCCCAAATTCTCCGATTTAGCAAAGAGTTTAACTTTCTGGCATACTCTAATCTCTATGACAGAACAAGATTAAAGTTAGGAATAGAACCGCTCAACACGGTTGATTCAGAAGCTTCCCAAAGACGGACTAAAACATATCTATCCACACACCATCCGTTTATTGCTTTGAACAACTAAACCGTTACCTTGAGGAAAAAGCTTTCTCAACGCAATTTTCTTTCCGTCAAAATATTCAGTGCCGGGCTATACAATACAGTCAGCGACGATTGGTCGAAATGACCTCCAAGAGTTATCTTCCGCCCACAACTGGTTTCAGCTTTAATAAGTCGTCCCGAACGACCAGTCTGGAATTTCATTGGTCGATTCTTTCGTTCTGTGTGACTGGAGTTGTACAACAACCGAGTCGCGAAGAATGCGAAGTTCCACGAACGTATATCATGGACAGATAATCTCGTGTACCAGAGATGACTCTTGGACATAATTTTGACCAATCGTTGCTAATTGCAGTGTATAGCCCGGCACTTCATATTTTGGCGGAAGGGAAATTGCGTTGAGCTTTGGAAACTTGTTGACAAATCCGTTTTTGGCGCGAAGAATTAATCTCTTTCCTTATTCAAAGCGTATACATTTCGATGGTTGGCCCACTTCAGCATCCTGCTTTGCGCTACGCTGCATTTACCCCTGTAAGTGTCTCGCCATCTTTTGCAGGATTCCTGCAGAAACCAATAATTGTTCTGTTTTTGTTCTGTTCTGTTTTTACTGATCGCAAAACGTATATTTATCTTGAAATATACTTAACGGATATTCAGTGTGTTACAAAACGGCAGTGTCACACAGTTTGAAGGCAGCTTTTTGACATATTACCCTAGAACTATATGTTGCGGAAATATATATCGGTGAGTAGCGACTGATATCAATTCGCCCAGTTAGACGGTCGCCATGTTCGTTTACTGTGGCAGCAGATGACCTTGGGTCAACTCTGGCAAAATCCGTGAGACCCTTACAGCGCTAAATGCAGAGGCGCGAAGCAGAACGAAATGAATGCCTGGTAGAGCTTGCCACTTCAGAAGTAATGAACGGATGACGTTTGGAATATGGCTTAAGTTTATATTCCGTCTTTGGAAAGCTTCTGGGTCAACAGTGTTGAGCGGTTTTTTTCCTAACTTTACTCTTTCCCTATGTGATCCTGTGTGAGGGTTTCGTCGCGATATGACTAAAATAATGTTGAAAGCGACGTTAAACCCTATTGAACCACTCCCTATGTGAGGTTATGGTAAAAATTTAACAAAACAACAACAGCTTCTCGGGTTGTTTCGGCTTGACAAAGGAATGACCTCATTTGAACCAAAGTTCGGAGAAAATAGGAGAAAACATCAATTTGAAAAATAAAATTAATATATTAATTAATTTTCATTGTTTATTGAAAATGTACGAAGGCATCTACCATCAAAGTCAGGCATCTGTGATTAATCCGAAGATGACATGAGTGGCTTATTTGACTTGCACACGTTCCTCTTTAATTGCAGGATACCATGGAAACCGTGGAGTACAGAGTTATGGAACCTGAAGACAGCGATCCTGTAAGGGAACTATTCTACCTCTACTGGAGCTCGGAGCCTCTGGCTATGGCCTTGCACATAGAGGTCCCCTGGGAGTGTAAACGTTACGTGGACTACGCCCTTAGTGAAGGCCTCTATAACGGAATATCTGCAGTTGCCGTAGACAGAACAACTGGAAATATAGTCGGTTTTATGCTTTGCGTGGTTACCACTCGTGATAATTTGAATAACTGGGAATACCCGTCTGGAGACAAGGACTGCGAAAAGCTAAAACTACACAGCAAAATATCAAGCCGATTGTACGATGGCCTGGATATATTCGAAATGTATGGCGTTGACAAAATAGGTGAAGGTATCGCATGTGCTATTAGAAAGGATTATACCAGTACAGGAATTGCAACTAAACTGTCTGAAAAATGTTGGCAACTTTTGAGCGAACATGGTATCCCCATTTATGTGACAGAGATGTTTAGTTACTTTTCTCAACTCATTGCAGAAAAACTAGGTGGTGACAAAATTCGCGAAGTGAAATACGAGGATTACATAGCAGCCGGAATACTCGATATGCCCAACAACAGTCCACACAAGTCGATGGTGCTTGTAGTGAAAATACTTGATCCAGAGAAGACGAGAAAGAAATTGACAACCATCTCAAAATTGTGACGAATCCACGCGATATTAGTAGGCAAACCAAATACTTTGCTGATAGTGTCAATAATCGGTGAGCGTATTTTCTAAAAGTATTATTCTACCATTCGCCTGTTTTTTGT
>JAVTVY010010598.1:0-42902 GCA_036873755.1 Hanleya hanleyi | reverse complement strand
TGACGGAACGCAACGAACATCAAGTGCGCCGTACGCTCTACTCACCGCCTGAAGAAGGGTCTTCACCCCGTTACAAACGCGGAAATGTGGTACGGATCAGTAAAGTCAAAGGACAATTTGAGAAAAGTTACTTACCCAACTGGAGTGATGAGCATTTTGTCATCGCTCGCCATAGTCTCCGAAACCCACACGTCTATCAACTGGAAGATCTACAAGGAGAAACACTGCAAGGCACGTTTTACGAGGCAGAATTACAACCGGTCGTAAAAACACAGAAAGACTACTACACGGTGGGGGAGATTTTGAAACAGAACGTCGACGGGGCATCCCCTATCATTTCGTCAAATGGCTAGGTTGGCCCAGTTTGTTTAATTCCTGGGTCTCTGCCCGTGACATGAAACAAATATAAATTCTACCTCACATCTCCTACAGCCTTCAGTCTAGGGTTGTACCATAGGTAGTGCACAACTTCCTTTACTGCTGCGTACTCGAAAAGGACAAGTCGGTACTGTCGTGTGTATACTAACACTTCTAGGTGTGTTGTTTGGAGGTGTCTTCTACGACTTGACGTACCTGATAGCCTGCCTACGTACCTATCCTCAACCTCAATACGCTAACAACAACACCATCATCTTTGAAGCACCCAACATCACGAGAGCTGATCCGTTCAGCAGGGAGATCATCGCATCCACGAAGAGTACACCCATCACAAGCGGTGCTCCGAGTAGCAGAGAGATCGTTCGACACACTCAACCCTCCATCTTCAGCAGGGAGATCATCGCAACCACGAAGAGTACATCCATCACGAGGGGTACTCCGGGTAGCAGGGAAATCATTCGACACCCTCAACCCTCAATCTTCAGCAGAGTCCCCCCGATCATCGCAACCACTACTCTAGGCCCGAACAGACTCACGAGGACCAGGAGCACGGAGACCTATCCTGTAGTAGGTCTTGTACCACGATTACCACGGCAACGGTATCCTCTAGACTACGATCCACGGTGGGATCCGCAGCAACGATGGTGGGCCTCTGAACGTTTAGCCCAAAACACCAAATAACTGGATGGATCCACGGTGGCAGCATCCTTTCACGTGTCTCATCGCTGGACCGACCGGGTCGGGAAAAACACACTTCGTTCAACGTCTCATCGAAGAGCCAGCCCTCATTTCTCCTCCCGTGGCCCGCATCCTTTGGTGTTATGGAGCTTGGCAGCCTGCGTACGAGGAACTGGCACGGAGGCCTGGACTTACCTTGGTGGAAGGATTACCCCAGAAGACACGTTGGTGGTCGTGGATGATCTGATGGCCGAAACGGATAGTCGAGTCACCCGGCTTTTTACCAAAGGAAGTCATCATCGTCGGCTGAGTATCATCTACATCGTTCAAAATCTCTTCAGTAAGAACAAAGAGCACAGGAACATCAGTTTGAATGCCCAGTATGTGGTGTTGTTCAAAAACCCCAGAGACGCGTCACAAATTATGCACCTGGCGAAACAGATGTACCCTAAAAACACGGCCTTTGTTCGAGAAGCCTTTGAAGATGCCACCCAGGAGGCCCACGGCTACCTGCTCATCGACTTGAAACAAGGGACACCTTCGGCACTTCGATTGCGGACCCACATTTTTCCCGGAGAGTTCCAGACGGTGTACCCACCCAAATAAAAGAACAAGAGCGGACTTCAAACCAGTCACTTTCTCATCATGTCTGCGCGGATACGGAAGCACGCGCTGGCGCTCCGCATGTTACGCAGCGCGCCACCGGAGGTGGTCCGGGCCCTGGTGCGCGGGGCGGACGCGGGATTGGTACGGTGCTTGTGTGAAGTCGCTCATAATGTGTTAAAAGGGAATGTTCCTCTCAGTCCTCTGCAGAAAGGGAAATTGCAACGGCACAAGACGGGTCTCCGAACGCTGGAGAAGAAGACGGGAAGTTTAAAGAAAAAGAAACAGGTGTTACAGCGAGGTGGATTTCTCGGGGCACTCCTTGCGCCATTAGCAGCCTCCGTACTGGGACCGTTAGTAGGATCCATCTTGGGACGCTAACATGGAACATACGAAAAAAATTATGCTGGTCGAACCTCGACTGTTACAAAGTTTGCAATCACCCTACCCTGTTCCTGCCACGGTACAACAACTGCAGTCCCTCGATGAAGAGATGAATAGTATACTTCAACGCCGACTGCCCGATCACGAGAAAATTCAACTTTACCATCAGACGCTGAACCGGTACAAGACGTTTATGGATCAATATAGGGGTGGATCAACACCCACACTACCCACACTACCCACACTACCCACACCACCAACACCAACAACCTCTGCCTCACCTCAACTCGAAGAGGAAGTGTTGGCCAGTGTCCCTAAGGCATTCAAGACCAAGGCTCGTTTATTGTTGGACCGGGTGAAACAGAATCCTGATATGGGTTGGACCGACCAGGGGCAGCTGCTTATTCGAAACCAAGCGGTCCCGGGGTCTCATATCACCGATCTGATCAACGATACGGTACGTTCTCGCAAACACTCTAATCCACCGGGTTGGGAAGCCTTTGCTAGAGCGTTGAAAGACACACACGTCCCTCGAGAATTGGTAGGAAATCGTGAACGCTGGAACTGGATGCAAGCACCCTCTCGACTTCCCCATACCTGGGAATGGCAACCGCAGACTCCTCCCAAAACACCTTCACGGCGGGGACGTTCTTTTCATCCCTATGCGACCTCTATGCCGGCCACACCGCCGCGCCGATCACGACGGCAGGGGACCCCCAAGGCCTGGGACCCCTACTAATCCTACTAGGGGACCCTACTAGGGGACCCTATTAAAGCCGGGAGCAGAAGCAGAAAAGCTCAGTCGTCATGTTTTACCTCACGTTGCCCAGTAACAGTTCGCTCGATGTGTTTCCTGACAACACCTTGGCCAAGTACGTGACCCAGTTACTGCAACCGTTGCATTTACTTGGACGATGGGAATGCGGACTCGTGGATATGCAATACACTAACTCGTGGTACAACGTGCGAGACAAGGACGTGTGGTACGAGGTGACCTACGAAGGCAAAGACACCCGACTGACCCTACCCGAAGGCCAATACGATACCCCCAAAGAGTTCATGGAGGGCTTGAAAGCACTGATGCTTTATAAGTCTCTACGGGTGGTGACGAATAATTCAAGACCCATGAAATCCTATCCCTTCAAGAATCATGTGGAATTCGATTACAACACACACAACGACAAGGCCTGTATCCTTCTCAGCCCCAACGTGAGTGTCAAACTCAGTCCCACCCTACAGGAAATGTTAGGTCTCCCTTATTCCGTCTACCCGGGCCCAACCACCGACGAAGGCGACATTGCGATGGATATGAAAGTGGGTATGTACGGACTCTACGTCTACTCGGACGTGGTCGACAACCACGTTGTGGGAGATGTCAACACACCTCTGTTACGGGTGGTACCCATTAAAAAGAAGTATGGAGATCAAGTCACCCAGAGTTTCAACCACATACTCTACCTACCCGTACGACACACCGATATCAACACGATCACGGTGGATATAAGAGATGACACGGGACGCCCGGTGGCATTCGAACGAGGGAAAGTGGTGCTGACACTTCATTTCCGCCAAGGACGTTCTCCCCACTTCATATAATGTACGTGCCTTACCAGTGTCATACGGCCAGCTATGCCGACTATTACAAGAAACAAACGGGAGGTGGAAGTCCGGTCTTTAGCGGTGCACGCATGCAACGAGGTCACGGGCTGGGAAACATACTGGGAAGCATCGTCAAAACGTTCTCACCTCTGGTGACACGTGGAGTAAAAGCGGTGGGCAAACAAGCGGTACGCAGTGGACTGCAAGTGGCCGGTGATGTCTTGAGTGGGTCGGCACCCCGACAAGCCTTGAAACGACGGGCAGGCAGCGTCTTGGTGGCCAAAGCCCTTAAAAGACAACCCCCGTCACAGGGGAGATTACAACACATATAAGGGAAGTGGGAAGAGGTGCCGACATACTGACTGCGTCACATGACTTCACAGAATAGTCTTCTGGTTATCCTATTCTAAAGCACATACCAAGAATCTAACGATTCATGATATGTGTTGTATCTCAGGTACGCTTTTATTGTACCTGTTCATGTGGCAACTTGGATGATATGGCCACACGGCGCCTAGCACCGGCATAAGCGGTATTAGATACAAATCTAGAGAGCTATGATGGAAATGGCCTGACAACTCGTATACTGGTAATTGGTGAGCTGTTTCGCTGTGACAACTCGTACATTGGAGATTGGTGAGCTGTATCGTCGTCAGATGTAAATGACGGCATTTAACAAGAGACTAGTCTGTAAGGCTCATTCGACAGCCAACACACCGACGACGCACACCCCAGAAGAAGAAGAAGAAGAAGAAGAAGAAGAAGAAGAAGAAGAGAGATATCTTCGCATAATGGCATTCATTCACTCCGAGTCGTGTCCATCTACCAACAGTGGATTGGATTTGTGGACTATTCCCTCCACACAGACCAGTGTCGCCGAGGATCGTTGGGTAGAACATCGTCTCCTGGCTAGCCTGACGGGAACGAGACCGCTGGAATTTACCATTGAAAACAAAGATACGGCCTACCTGGAATTAGCTCACACGTACTTTTACGTGAAAGCCAAAGTGGTGAACGGAGACGGGACGGACATCTCGGTCGATGCGGTCGTAGCCCCGGTGAATCTCTGGCTGCACTCGGTGTTCCAACAGGTGGATATCAGTCTGAACGATAAACTCATCAGTACGTCCACCAATACGTACCCGTACCGAGCCTACATCGAGACGCTGTTGTCGTATGGAGAAGAGGCCAAAAAAAAACCCACACTTGTCAGCCCCACTGTACTACAGAGATACACCCGGAGCAATGGATGCGACCACCATTGCCAATACCGGGTTCGGCCATCGCAGACAGTTTACAGCCGGTAGCCGGTCCGTGGATATGATGGGACGACTGCACGCCGATCTGTTCCTGCAAGACCGCTACATGATGAACGGCGTATCCATCAAGATCAAGTTGATCCGTTCCCCACCCACTTTCGCTTTGATGGCCGGTGGAGATCCCGCCCATTACAAGATCATCATAGAAGATGCAGCCCTGTTTGTCCGTACGGTGAATTTGCAACAGGGGGTGTTGGTGAGTCACATGGAAGCCTTATCGAAAAAACCAGCCCTGTACCCCGTCCGACGCGTACAGACCAAGGTGTTCTCTGTGGCAGCAGGTACGATGATGGCCAATCGTGAAAATTTATTTCTAGGGGATCTGCCTAAACGTCTTAACCTGGCGTGTGTCACCAATACCAGTTTCCATGGCCAGTGGACAGAGAATCCATTCCACTTTCAACATTTCAACATCAACTTTGTGGCACTGCACGTGGCCGGTCATCAAATTCCAGCCCGGCCATTACAACCGGATTTTGGTAACCATCACTATGTGCGGAGCTACCTGAACCTGTTTACAGCCACAGGACAAAACAATCAGGACGAAGGAAATACCATCACTCGACGAGACTTTGCCCGTGGGTACACTTTGTTCGCCTTCGACCTCACCCCTACCTTGGAACACGATCATCAACTGGCCTTGCACAAGCGTGTATAATGCCCACTGGGCATAGGTTGGGCGAGAGACCACAGATACAAGGCATTGGCGTCAAATCCGATGATTTTGGCACAGGGTTTTCCACCTGGAATGGTGGTGACATCCTTCTCGTGATAACGGTGGAAAATAAGGCTAGGTCCGCCGACGATATTCTGCTTTAAACAATCATACATATCCTGGTCTTTTTGTTGTATGAGTGAAAAGTACGTGGAACAATCTTGAAAAAGATGGCGAAGCGCGAGACCCGGTAAACTCAAGCACTCTTTGAATATGTCCACGCGCATTTGATCCCGAAAGAGTTGGGCCATTTTCTCGGCCGCTTCGAGGAATGGAACCACATCTAAATTGTTATAATACACCAGGAAATCACGCTTCCGGACATTCCACTTGCTTCAGATCGTCGAATAAAGCGTCCCGGGGTGGTAACTGTGTTTCCTCCAAGCGGTCGAGCTTTGACATATAGGTGTAAGGGAACCTCCCTTTGGTTTGTGCACAGACATAGGCCTTTACCCACTGATCGTAGCTGTAATTTGGAGCTAAGTAGTTGCGTACATCCAGGAAATGAAGTGATGTGGTGGTGAGGGCCATGTGGTTGTTGATCTTTTTGATGACGGACTTGATGGTATCGGACTGGGCCAAGTAAGGGTAAAGAAATTCCTTCACCATGTTCAAGTCGTATCGCCCCGAATTGAAGCCGAGCACAGGTAACTGGCCTAGGTATTGTAGGAACCGTAACTTCAATTTCTCCGCATACGGCTTGGGTAAGGGTACAGCCTCCGGCTGAATGTCCTGCATCGCTGACTCCGACTCCGTCTCCGACTCCGTTTCCGACTCTTCATCGTCGCTGAAGGACACACCCGGTGTAGGAATACGATCGTCGAGTTGGTCCAGCACGTCCTCGAACTTGGACACCAACAGTTCTGTACTGGCCGCACTCACTGCCTCTAAATACTCCATCATCCGAGTAATCAACTCATGGGAGTCCCCAGTGGACACGAAACAGACAGGTGCAGCGTCATAGCCGGGTACGTTGCTGGAAATACTGACACTCAGGGGAATATGGGGCTGTGTCCACTGCGTTTTGGCTGAGAAAATGTCCATGGGTTCCAAAATGGCCTCGAAATCATAACACGCCCGGTAGGGAAAATAACGGTCCTCTAGTGGTATGACAACCCCCTCATCAGCCAGGTCTTCGAAAATAGTAGGCGTGTTATGGTACACTCCACCAGGAAATTTGCGTTTCACAGCGTTGTCACAAATCTTCTCGTGCTGATGTAAGCTGGACGATTGGTCAAACACACGATGGCATGGAGAACAACTGTAAGATTGCGCGTACAGGCTCATATCGTGGATCAGCGAAAAATGACTCACCCCTCCGTTGTCGAAGACATTGACTTTCATCGGAGAGGCATACCGTTCTGTTGAGCGATGAACCAATTCAGCCACAAATGTATCCTCCTCCTCCATCGGTAGTAAACGGTACGCAAAGATATTCACGTGGAACAGTGTTTCCACGACATCCAAATACTTGAATGGGACTCCCCGGAACTGCCGCGGGTCAATATCTTGCGCCTCTAGATACTCTTTCCAATACAGTGTTGCATTTCTTTCACAAGCCCGAGGATTACACCGGTCCAAATGAATGGCCAAACACCGAAACAGACATTTCCGGTCTTTGTAGGGCCCTTTTGCGCCTCCCGCTAACGCATACAGTCCGTTTCGATGGAGCAGCCAAGGCGGAAGAATAACAGGAGCACCGATGGGGTGATTCCTCATTTTCGTGACGAAAAATGTGACGTTCGTCACCATTTCTACAGTCCATTTGGTGTTGGGACGTTGTAACCGGGCCCATTCCAATGGATCCAACGTAGTCAGTTGGTCGATGAGTGGCTCCAAAGAAATAGCATCCGTGACCGTGAACGGCTGGTCAAACACATAGGAATTATTACTGGAATAGAAATACCGCAGTTGGTCCGTCTCTTTGTGCCGTAAGATATACCCAAATGTGACATTCAATTTGAAGGCTGTCACCTGATCTGTAAAAATGTTCTCGGCGTAAGTAGGAAGATGCGTGAGGTCCTCCAACCGAAAATTATACAAATCCAATAGACGACGGTGACGATGGAAACAACGGCGTATCGTGGTCCAGTGACGGCGGTACAACGCACTCACACGCTCGTCTTCGGGTAAGACTTCAGCTGGCGGCGCTCCTGGATCCTCTGGAAAATCTTCTCCACGTCTCATGCTATCGGTCTGTCTTCAGGCTCCACTGGTAGACTGGTCACTCCTCAGGTAGACTGGTCACTCCTCAGGCAGGTCTTGAGTAGGCTGGTCAGGTAGCTCCGATCGGCAGGGCAATGAATGAAGCAATTCCCTAAAAAATTCCCTCTTTTATACGTTTTTCCGTGACATTCGTGTGTTTTCGGCAAACTCCGTGTCTTTTCGGGTGCCTCCGTGTCTCTTCGGTAAACTCCGTGACATCTTCGGCCACTTCCGTGTCTCTTCGGTGACCTCCGTGACATCTTCGGCAACCTCCGTGGCTCTTGGGGTACCTCCGTGGCTCTTCGGGCACCTCCGTGACATCTTCGGCCACCTCCGTGTCTTCCTCCGTAACTACCCGACTGTTCCCGTGTAAACTCGGATGTACCCGGGACACACAGCTAAAGGACCCGGATATAAGTCCCCGGATGTAAACCACAGATGAACAGGTCAGTACACGCATTCCTATCATTCAATATGACCTTGAACTATCACCTGATCTCCCCGTGATTCCCCCGGGCACCTCCGTGTCTCTTCGGTAAACTCCGTGACATCTTCGGCCACCTCCGTAACAGCCTCGGTAACCTCCGTGTCTCTTTGGGCACCTCCGTGACATCTTCGGTCACTTCCGTGTCTTCCTCCGTAACTACCCGACTGTTCCCGTGTAAACTCGGAACACACAGCTAAAGGACCCGGATATAAGTCCCCGGATGTAAACCACAGATGAACAGGTCAGTACACGCATTCCTATCATTCAATATGCCCTTGAACTATCACGTGATCTCCCCGTGATTCCCCAAATACAGTACATGCATCCCATCAATGGTATAGGACCCGGATATAGGGCAATCGAACGTGCAACAATGTTGCAATTCGGGGAGCCAGGTGTTCGGCACGTGACAAGCAGACGACAGCGAAATTCTGGCGGGAAGTACAGAGAGTACATGGCCTATCATGTTCCCCTCTCACCGAACGTACCCTTCGCAGCGAAAACACACGAAAGTGAACGACATTTGTCCCCTCTCACCGAACGTACCCTTCGCACCGAAAACACACGAAAGTGAACGACATTGTACGAAAAAAAACCCACAGACAGTACATGTCCTATCAGGTTCACACGCCCTCAGACCGGAAGTGACGTCATACCGCACGTGATGGAAAAAACCCTAACATGTCTAAACATGATCCAAGGTCAAAGATGAAAGGATACAGGTCAAGTGCACTCAATGACCTTTGACCTCTGTCACGTGATATGCAAATTTCTGAGGTCAAAGGTCAAGTTGAGGGAATATCAATGCTATATACTACTGACGTGACTTTGGACCATGCGACATCGACCATTAGTTCAACGAGCTAAACCCTTCTGACACTGAATTTTTTGATACTGACAACGTAGGGTTTAGCCGTTGAACCGAAAATTTCTATCGCAAAATTTCGGCCTCCCGACCTGGGTAACATCGGGTGGATTTGCGCTCATAATAATCAATAATACCTACCGCTTTGCAGTCGTTTGGATAGAATACATATTTGCCTACTTTCCTGACCATTTATTTCCTCTGTCCAGCTTCTTTCGTTTCGATAAACGGCAGAAGCGGAAAAAATTAGCGAGCTTGATCTTCCAAAAACTCAATCCGTCGCCATATTTAGAACACTCGCACGTGATTCGGATTCTCGTGTGTGATGCTCTCTAAATTCAGGATTACAAGAGTCGAAAAACTGAATCCGCTCAGTCGACCCAGTCGCTTTGGGAGATGAAAAATCGCGTAAATTACCTTTTTCAGTATGTGCCTTCTATCATGTGAGATACCGATAGTTACAATTTTACATTCAAATGCAGACAATGTAAAATCCTTACGAAAGAGCCGTTTCTGACTTTTCTGTCCACAATCCCGAAATTCTCACAATCAGTCTTCTGCCACCATAGTGATATTTTCAAGATGGCTACCGATATATATTTTTTTTCTTTTGTCGTTTATGGAAATGAAAGAAGCTGGACAGAGGAAATAAATGGTCAGGGAAGTAGGCAAATACGTATTCTATTCAAAGGAGTGCAAATCGGTAGGTATTATTGATGATTATGAGCGCAAATCCACCCGATGTTATCCAGGTCGAAAGGTCGAAATTTTTGCGATAGGAATTTTCGGTTGAACGACTAAACCCCACTTTGTCAATATCACAAATTTAATTTGTTGTACTACCTCGACAGTAGTATAGACAGTGTATCTTTGGTCCCGTTGACCTTTGACCTCTGGGCTGCAGGTCAAGGTCACTATAGTTCGAGCAAAGGTCATTGAGTGCACTTCCGGTCAAGTGACCCCTGGGGATGTATTCGGCGCCACTGGCACCGGCATCGCCCTATTCAGGATATCTACAATTTCCGACTGACCGACATCGCCTCTCTACACAGATACGTGGAAGCCATCTTCAGTGACCAACCTACGGCCTTCAAATTAAATGTCGCTTTTGGGAATATCTTATGCCATAAAATGACGGGTCATCTGCGCTATTTCTGTTCCAGTGCCAACAATCAAGTGTATGACCATCCTTTCATCATCACCAATCGTGTGTTACTGGAGACGGCCCTGACCCACCTGGACCCCGTGGATCCATTGGAAGGAGTGCAACATCAACGCCCCAACACCAAGTGGACAGTGGAGAGCGTGACCAGTTCTTCGTGGCTAAACTGATCGACCAACCCCTCGGATGAACGGATTCACCCCCGACAGGCACTGATGAATACCGTAACATGTCGTATATACTCTATATGTCTACATTCTGATCTTTGACTTGAGCTCTGTAAACACTTGCACCCAACGTTACGGTGCGTTAAATAACAAAACATGGTGTTTGATATTTCAATTTGTTTTCCTGTGAACATAGTAAACATACCCAGGGCGGCTCCCCCAGCTGGGTGTGATGTAACATTGGGGATAATAAACTATATGAACATTGCTGAACTTGTTGTTATCCACGATAACCGCTATCCGCTAAACTTGGATGAAATAACTTTATATACCCCCAGATGTGGTATAGTGCCCTTGCGCACTTCCGAAACTGTCCCTTTTCTACTAATCCACGACTGCGCATGTGCAGAATGACGTCATTTTCACGACCCAACCCCTCCAGTCGGACCCAGGAGTGATTCAAACGGATACCTCTCACGACCCATAACGTCCCTTCCAGTGCCCTATTACCACAATACTCTCTGTCTGTGTATGCGAGCCAGCCTTACTTCCACGACACACCCGTTCGGTCGGAGTCTACTCTACGAGTGCTTCACTACGACACCTCCCACGACCCAATCGGACCTATAGTGGTCCCTCAATCACTCAGACACACTCCCACGCACGCCCTAAATGACATCTTTCGTTAATACTGCCCAACTGCGCATGCGTAGCACGATGCGACTTCCAACAAACACCATACCATTCGTCGTCTACATGCAGAGAGCTACAATATGATACCCACACGGCCCATTTGGACCACGGGTGGTTCACCTCAACCCCTAAACGCCCCTTCCAATGCCCTTTTCCCACAATTCCCGGTCTGCGCATCCGCAGAATGTTGAAAACGGACGACACACCAGTCCAGTCGGATGGAACCCCACGCGAGCTACACAATGTCACCTCACACGGCCCAATCGGACCATTATTGGCCCACCGCGACCTCAAAACGTCCATTCGAATACCCTTTTTCTACTGCCCACGCACAGATAGACTATATTCTCATCCCATCCCGTTGGACGCTCTCTCACGAGAGCTTCACATTGATACCTCACACGACCCATTCGGACCATTATGGGTTCACCTCGACCGTCCACCTCGACCCCAAAACTCCCCTTCCAATGCCCTTTTCCCACAATTCCCTGTCTGCGCATGCGCAGAATGTTAACGGACGACTCAGTAGTCCAGTCGGATGGACCTCCGCGAATGCTTCAAATGCTGACACCTCCCACGACCCAATCGGACCACTATGGTCCACCTAGACCCCAAAACGTCCATTCCAATGCCCTTTTTCTACTAAGCATGCGCAGAATGACGTCAGTTCCTCCCCTCACCCACCCAGTTGGACGGTCCCCCACGAATGCTTCACCATGACACCTCCCGCGACCCAATCGGACCACTATGGTTCCACCTAGACCCCAAAACGTTCATTCCAATACACTTTTTCTACTGCGTGTCACGGGATTAATTTCGAGAGACGGGACAAACACAGTTTTGCCGATGTTGTATCTTTATTATGCCATTAGGCCACCACTTAGTTCTGAAGGAAAACATATACATTCGATTAGAGTGTATTTCCAACAACCCGTCAGCCGGACACACCGTGAAAGCATGTGCCGTACATATAAATTACCGTATCAATCTTTAAACATATTTATAGCAATATTCAGAAATATAACACCGGTCATTTAATCCCCAAAATAACCCCCCAGAGTGCATACAGAATATTCACTAATTCACCTTTAGATGCGATAATATTACCGTATTAGCGCAATCAACAATTCACGCGCTTCATGTTATTTCATTTACGATACCAGCATTACATTTACTATAATAGCGTAATAAGACCTACATACCTGAAGGAAAACATATACATTCGATTAGAGTGTATTTCCAACAACCCGTCAGCCGAACACACCGTGAAAGCATGTGCCGAGACGATCAGCCGTGGGTCAGACTTATACCATACTATTGCGTAATGTGTAGTCGTGCCAGGTAGCGGTGTAGAGTCGCGACAAGCGTGCGGCGCATATGAATCAACGAACGAGCGAATATGAATAGAATCGCAAGCGGTTGGGTGAACGCATGAATGAATGAATGGATGGATGAATGAACGACCAAGTGAATGAATCGGGCACTCTCAGTTAGAACCTTCCGTTAGTCAAGTACATTAGAATATATTAGAATACAGTATTAGCGTGCATGCACAGAAGCAAAGACAGTTCATTGAAAAACAAATTTATTTGCAGCTAAATCGACTGTGACATTATCCCCCCCGATATGAAATGTTGTCCCCGACATTTCAAACATATATACGATTTCAGCTGCAATAAGCGTTCCGCTGCTGTACCCAGTCTCCAAGCCTATCTGGAGGTCTTTTGACCCTTCTAGATCGCCTCAGCGCGGGAGTAGGCGGGTCTGATAGAGCATTATCGGGATGCGGAAGAACACTAACATTTCCAGGTACAGTAACTTCAGGTAACCGACTTGACGTCCCAACGGTGTTCGTGCGTTCAACCTGCGTGGTTCGTTCTGGACCAGCTTGGGTTCGCTCTAAGACGGGCAAATCGACCATACGCCGCGGCAAGTCAGATCGTCCACTCGGAGTAACAGTGGGAGCGGTAGACCTTAAAATTCTCTGCTCAGTTGGATCATCTAAGGGCACGTTCATCACTTCCACTTCGCTTTCAGACTCCGAGGACTCCGACGACACCAGAGGGGCGGCTGTACAGAACATCTTTTCTTTTTAGTTGCCCGATTGTCAGGACCGGATACAAGAGTTTTCGGAGTAGGGAGTGATTGAAATGGCAGCAACAAATTACGGTGCAAGATACGTTTCCTACCCTTTTTATCTTCCCGCATTACCTCGAAGACGGGGATACCCCTATTGGGTTGGCGGAACACCACATAAGGAAACCGTTTCCACCGATCTGCTAATTTGTGCTTTCCCCGAATACCCACATTCTTAACTAAAACTCTGTCTCCAGCCTCTAGTTTTGAATTTCTATCCCGAAGATCGTAATTCTTTTTGTACCGGCTAGAGGATTTCTTGGCCTCACTAGAAGCCAACTTATATGCGAAATCAAGTCTCTTCCGTAAACTCGAAGTATACTGCGTCTGGTCAGCTACACATTCTGTGTCATTTGGGTCTATACCCAAATAGGCGTCTAACGCCAAACGGGGATGACGACCATGATAAAATGGACTATACCCTGTCGAGTCGTGCTTAGCGGCGTTGTATGCATGAACTAGTGTGGGAACAAAGTCTTTCCATTTTGACTTCTGTTCATCCGTAAAGGTTCCAAGCATGTTCAGCAGAGTTTGGTTCATACGTTCACACATACCATTACCCTGCGGATGATATGGAGTTGTTCTGGATTTTTCAATACGCGTTATCTTACACAACTCCTTAATTACCTGTGATTCGTAATTACGACCCTGATCACTGTGCAGTTTACTCGGAAAGCCGTAGTGGACGAAAAAGTTATCATACAGTACTCTAGCTGTTGTTTTTGCTGTTTGGTTCCTCGTAGGTATTGCCCGTGCGTATCTGGTAAAGTGATCTGTGATCACTAGGATATTGGAGTAGCCTCCCTTGGATTCCTCCAGGGACAGAAAATCTGTACACACGAGTTCCATAGGCTGATGAGTCTCGATACTTACCAACGGTGTGTACTTGTTCGCCGTTCCAGTTTTCCTCCGGATACATCTGTCGCAGAATTTTACCTTCCTCCGGACATCCTCGGACATACCAGGCCAGAAAAACCTCGTTCGCACCAAGTCGTACGTTCTTTCTCTACCCTGATGTCCTTGATCATCGTGAAGGCTTTTCAGGACAATTTCTCGAAATTCCTGAGGTAGCACTATCTGCGAGCTCATCTGGTCACCATCAGTCGTCTTGCGGAAGAGAACCCCATCTTTAAGCACTAGTTTCTCCCAATTACGAAGTAATGACCTTACTTCGGGAGTTTCCGTAGACTGAACACTAGGCTCGGGTTTCACAGCGGAAAACACATACTCCATAACTCTACCGATGGACCTGTTTGCACGCTGTAATTTCTTCCAGCTGGACGTCTCTGAAAACAACGGTATACACACCTGAGCGGCCGACATACACGGAAGGCGCCGATCCGGGGGAAATTCATCCGCATCCTGCCATCCCAAGGTTTCGATAAAGGGTCCGTCAGAGGTGACCTGTAAGCTGCAAATAGCCTTTACTACGTCCCCACTTACCCTCGTGATATCACACTCCATGCCAGAGAAAGATGGATGGCGAGACAAACCATCAGCGTCCCTATGCGTCGCACCAGACTTGTATTCCAGATGAAAGTCAAATGTCGATAGCTCTGCAAGCCAACGGTGTCCTGTGGCGTATAATTTGGCGGTGGTAAGTACGTAGGTCAGCGGATTATTATCCGTCCTAACAGTGAACTGGTGACCGTAAAAATAATCCTTCAGTTTATCACACACAGCCCACTTTAGTGCCAAGAATTCCCGCTTGTGTGCAGCATAATTCTTCTCAGATTTCTTTAATCCCCTACTGGCGTACGATACTACTCTCTCAATTCCATCCTGCAATTGGTACAGGACTGCACCCAAGCCATCCGCGCTAGCATCAACATGTAGTATGAAAGGAAGGGTGTAGTCCGCATATGCCAATATGGGCGATGTAGTCAAGGCAATAATTACCTGGTCAAAAGCCTCTTGATGCTCCGACTGCCAACACCATTTCACACTAGGTCTGGACTTGCGTTTACCTTTACACTTCTTCGGCTGGTCCACAAGTAAATCATTCAAACATCTCACAATCTTGGCATAACTCGGCACAAATCTCCGGTAATAACCGCCGAAACCCAAAAACTTACGGACGTCGTCCACGTTCCTTGGTGTCGGCCATTGCCTCAGAGCCTCGATTTTACTCGGATCAGCCTCGATGCCGTGTTCAGAGACTATGTGCCCCAAATATTTTACCTTGTGTAAACAGAATTCGCATTTGTCTGGCCGGAGTTTCAGACCGTGTTGCTTCAAGCGTTGAAATACATGTTCAAGACGCTCTATGTGCTCTTCAAAGGTTTTCGAGTATATGATGACGTCATCGATGTAAATCAGACATTCACGCAGATTCAAGTCATTTAACGCAACCTCCATCAGGCGCTGCAACGTCGCAGGCGCGTTAGTCAAACCGAAAGGCATGCGGTTACATTCGTAGAAACCAAGAGGCCCTACGGTGAATGCGGTTTTCTGTTTATCCTCTTCCACGAGCTCCACCTGCCAATAACCAGACCTTAAATCCAACTTTGTGAACCATTTCGATCCGGCCAAACAATCGAGAGTCTCGTCAATTCTCGGAAGCGCATACGAGTCGCGTATGGTCTTAAGGTTTAGCTTACGAAAATCGATGCAGAATCGTAGCGAATTGTCAGGCTTACGAACGAGAACGACGTTTGACGAATAAGGGCTGCTGGATTCTCGGATAGCACCGCAGGCTAGCATCTCTTTCAGGTGAGTTCGGACGTCGTCGAAAAGTGCAGGAGGAATGCGCCTATGGGGATCCTTGAATGGCGTGTTATCAGTGAGTTTGATGGCATGCTTTACAGTAGATGTGTGACCTAGATCTAGTAAACCTGTTGACATGATGGAAGTCCATTGGCCCAACATCTGTTCTGCAACCTCTCGTTGACCTAGTGTGAGTGGACTATCTCCAAAATTAACTCCTAACTCCCTTAAAGACCGATATGCAGAGCGTCCGTCTTCATTCTGGACTCTGGCTGGCGAGGTTGAGTTTGAAGAGTCGATGATAGAGGCCGTATGTAAATTACATAATTTTGTTTTCGGTGGAATAATCACAGATTGTACCGACAAATTACAAATTCTCACACTTACACAAGCTGTGGACTCCTGCGAGTCTAAGTTAACAAGTTGTGGAAAAATCACTAAATCACCCATCAGTCCAGTGTTCCCCTGTTCAGCAACTACTGTTTGACAACCGTACCAAATGCACCCTCTAACTTATTTACAATAGCTTCTACAGTAGCGTGTTCCCCTAAATGGAGGCATGCCTTAGCAGCTTCCCCCTTAAGGGATTTTCGAACTGCCTGCAATATCACAGGGGTTGGGTAAACTTTATCTCGGACCAAACACTTGACCTCAAATTGCCAAAGGTCAAAAGAAGATTCTCCCTTCGGTGTTGGATCGGCTCCCGAAAAGAAAGTTATCTTCGGCACGTTAACAGGGGCTATATTACCCTTAACAGGAAGTGGTAAATATGGACCCGGCTTACCTGGAGAACCAAATCCTACAGCGGATGATATATTATATTTACCGGACTTACTGAGATAATCCACCATTTGCTGTTCATCCATATCAGATATGGGTCGAGATTCCATTTCCTTCTCCATGTCCGATCCATCTGTTCCATCTCCCCAGCCGTGTGCCATGTTGGTACTCTTTACTGAAACTCAAACCTATGTCCTATTCCTTAATTACTGTTAGACACGTTAGTACAATCAGTAATTGTCAACCCCACACAAACAGTTTAGTTCACGACAGACTGGCGATGAAAGATGAATGGAATTTGGCGTGGTGGTAAATGATGGGCAATGAGAGGAATTTGGCGTAGTGGTAAATGACCGGCTATTAGCGACGAGTATATTCCGACAGCGCAGTAACGTTCCGTCGCGTAAACCGCGTGTATACCGGGTGAATGTGTGCGAGAGGGATATCCTGGCATACATCAAACCAGCCTAGAGCTAGTTACGTAAAGCTACGACCGAACTAGAAATAACAATCGGCTAAGACATTTACGGCGGTTGATAGCAAAAATATTAACCTATGAACATTTAAATACATAAAATGATTTTATTTTTTTTTAGTAGAATGATCAATACATGTCAATAATACAGTATGTAAATATACTCACACCTTTCTCTCACCATCCGCACATACACTCAGAATATGATAAATGTCCTTCTCTGTGAATGTCATTTCACTGTTCTTTTATTTCGCGAATCCATTCAGGTACAAGTCCGACGCGACAGAGTTACAGACATCCAGATTGTCAACCTCGCTGGCCAGGGTAAGATCGACGCAAGATATCACATAAACTTCGTGCTCAATCGGTACCGGAACAGATCGGGAACAGAACTTGTTGAAAGATCAAAACCACAGATACAGCTGACGCAATGGCATTCATCTACCGTTGAACGGGTACAACCAGGCACTGGAAATGGCACTAAGTTTAACGGTCATCAAGGAATTTCACATAAAGAACAAACTCTCAGCTTTCCTGGAGCAGTATATACCAGAAACCTGCATTTCGCTTCCCGTCCCCCATCGGGCGCCAATTTGTCACGGGATTAATTTCGAGAGACGGGACAAACACAGTTTTGCCGATGTTGTATCTTTATTATGCCATTAGGCCACCACTTGGTTCTGAAGGAAAACATATACATTCGATTAGAGTGTATTTCCAACAACCCGTCAGCCGGACACACCGTGAAAGCATGTGCCGTACATATAAATTACCGTATCAATCTTTAAACATATTTATAGCAATATTCAGAAATATAACACCGGTCATTTAATCCCCAAAATAACCCCCCAGAGTGCATACAGAAAATATTCACTAATTCACCTTTAGATGCGATAATATTACCGTATTAGCGCAATCAACAATTCACGCGCTTCATGTTATTTCATTTACGATACCAGCATTACATTTACTATAATAGCGTAATAAGACCTACATACCTGAAGGAAAACATATACATTCGATTAGAGTGTATTTCCAACAACCCGTCAGCCGGACACACCGTGAAAGCATGTGCCGAGACGATCAGCTGTGGGTCAGATTTATACCATACTATTGCGTAATGTGTAGTCGTGCCAGGTAGCGGTGTAGAGTCGCGACAAGCGTGCGGCGCATATGAATCAACGAACGAGCGAATATGAATAGAATCGCAAGCGGTTGGGTGAACGCATGAATGAATGAATGAATGAATGGATGGATGAATGAACGACCAAGTGAATGAATCGGGCACTCTCAGTTAGAACCTTCCGTTAGTCAAGTACATTAGAATATATTAGAATACAGTAATAGCGTGCATGCACAGAAGCAAAGACAGTTCATTGAAAAACAAATTTATTTGCAGCTAAATCGACTGTGACATGCGCATGCGCAGAATGACGTCAGTTCCTCCCTTCACCCATCCAATTGGACGTTCCCCCACGAATACTTCACACTGATACATCACACGACCCAATCGGACAACTAGGGGTACACCTCGACCCCAAAACGTTCACCCCGATCTGCCTGCCCAGTGCGCATGCGCACAATAACTTTTCAACAAAACTTCAATGCACCCCTCCCATCGTGTTCTACGTGGTGAGACGAGAAAAACAAGGGGCCACACCCTATACCGCAAATGTCCATGAGTGGGTTTCCCATAAGGTTAAACATTGCATACCACAAATATCCATGCGTGGGTTCCCGATTTGGCCTACACCCTAGCCATCTACAGATCTTCCCTCTGGTAGGTATATGAAGATATTTTCAGCCTTGCCTAGTATGGGCAGACTCGTGGTGTAGTGGATAACGCTTCTGGAGGGCGCAACCCGGGTTCGACTCCCGCTGGGACCAGGTGGATTCCCATTCTCCCACTGTATGGCTATGTATGGGGCTTATAACCTAGAAGCTATACCCGGGCATTGCCGGAGATGACCGGACATTACCGGAGATGACCGAACATTGCCGGAGATGACCGGACATAGCCGAAGATTTCCGGACATTGCCGAACATTGCCGGACATTCAAGATGATCCAGGTGAAGCGACCACCAGCGTATTTGAAGTCTCGTTGACATGGAACTAATTTCTGTCCGCGGAGGCTTCTCCCCGGAAGCGACCGCATCACCGCCGGACATGACCGCATCATCGCGGAGGAATACATCCCCAGGGGACACTTCCGGTCACCTGACCGGGAGTGCACTCAATAACCTTTGCCGGAACTATAGTGACCTTGACCTGCGACTCGGCGGCCCAGAGGTCAAAGGTCAACGGGACCAAAGATGCACTTTCTATACTACTCTCGATCATGTTTGACCTGTCCGAAATCCCCTAAACCACGTGTCTCGGTTGACCCGTGACGTAGACGGCCTCGTTTTTAAATCTAAAAATCTGCCGTCAAACACGGACAGTGGATCAGCCGGACATTGGCTCTCCGTAGCAGGGCCCAATACTATAGGCTAGGTGAAGGCATTCAAGGGGAAATGCGGAGGGAAGTGCAGATGGAAAAATGACCTTTGACCCTCGACCTCGGAAGTTGCACCTCGCAATTCGAAGCGCCCGAAAATGTCACTTCGGGTCAGGTGTCTGACGAGTGGAGGCAAAAATAGGATTCCGGAAAAAAAAAAGAAAAAAAAAAGCGATGCCACTTCGGGTCACGTGTCTGGCGGGTGGAGACAAAAATAGGATCCCGAGGAAATACAAAACTTCGAAAAACGGAAATTTAACCCAGTCAAGTCCGTCTAGATGCCCCATATTGGGCCCACATGGATCGTGCAGGGTCTCGACATGAAGTGCTCAGAAGTGGCGTCATCAGCGGAAGTGGCGTCATCAGCGGAAGTGACGTAGGCCTACAACCCTCAACACATCCGTAATACGGTCGCACACGACGCCCCCACACGAATCCGCGGAGATTAGAGCTGTCAATACTACTAATGACATTTAATTCCATAAAATGTATCAATAAATACATGGCAACAGTACCTGTATGGAAAATCCCACAATTTGGATAAAACAGTTCGAAATAGGCCAAGATATTGGCAAAACACAAAATCACATCTTTTTAGAATTCTGGCTTCTATCTAAATAGAAGAACACCCCCCCCCCCCCCTTTCAACCTGAATACTGAAGACATGCGATGATATACATTTATATTAATTCACATCTCGTAATATTCTCTAACAGTTACAAAAGGAGTTCCATTATATAACGGACAAAGGAATGATGACACAAAACGTTACTGATGATAAACTTGAGTCTAACATCATACAAGTACCTTGAACAATCCTGCCGTCACTGTGTATATCGTGGGTGTTTACTTCCCACGTGATTACGTGAGATATTTACCTGACTTTTGTGTACATGTGAAATCTAGGACGGATAATGGGTTCAAGGTGAAGTGTACTATTACGGTGTCAGTAAACAATGTTCTTTTATCTTGTTTGATTCCACAATGTGAAATTTTCCGAAACTTCACGATAGCTTGTGTATAGGCTGGCCCTATAGATCTAAGGCACGCGCAAACTGATGGCTTATTGATCACATATTCTGGAAAAATAAAGAAATAAAACACTACCATTATCTAGTACGCACTGAGTATGTATGTCGCTACCAGTATCGTATTAAACTATACAGGGTACATCCAGTTTGTACTACATTATCGTAGTTTTTATTTCTTTATTTTCCTCGAATACCGTATGTGACCAATAAACCATTAGTTTGCGGGTGTCTTTGATATAGATCGAGTCAGTACTCGAGTCAATACGGAGTCAGCATTCCACGAAAGCCAACATCCCGTGACAGGAATTAGTCTGCATCCCGCAACACGAATTCAAAATCCCCTGACACGAACTCACGAAGTTACGGCTTCGTTGGAAACTAGAAAGTTTCTCTCCCTAATTGGGGGAGATTGGAGTACAGTGCATGGGACATGGGGCACAGTGAAACAAGCCGTCCAGCTCCTATGTCAAGGACAGGAAGCACATAATCATTACATTATTATCAGCAGAAAGCCACCACCCCATACAACTTCTATATTAATTACAAGTGAAAACTATCATTGGTAAAAAATTAGGGACAAAAAAAGCAGTCCAAGTAAATTTTTAGGACTGAATTTATACCAAGTTTTCCGCAGTACTTCATTGCTGTTTTGTTACTACTGAGAGAGGATGGACAAAGGTACAATTTAATTGTTTAGATTTATTATCTCAGATGTATGTATTGGATTTTTTTCATAAAACGGAATATATCATGCACCCGGGGCAGACTGGGACACTTTTGCCGGGGCACACTGGGACAATAGTAATCGAATGGTGAAATTTTCGTTCATCTAAAAATGCTATTAAGTGCTTTATTTTGTTTCCTAGATAGTAATGGCTAATTCCTTCGAATTTGATGAGTTTTAATAACACTTTCAATGTCAAATGCTTTCATTGGCATGAGAATCACACAAATATCTTTTCCCACAAATTTGACCTCTGGGAAATATTTTATGTAAAGCAGGGGTCTAAAATTGCAACTAACTTAACCATCGCTGTTGAATCTTCTAAACTCCTATGAAACATATTAGTATATACTCGATTTATTTTTATAATTGTCCTACCGCACCCCAGTGGGTGTCCCAGTGAACCCATATCCGCAAACTGGGACATTTTTTTATTTTAGCTTCTTTTTAAACGAATTCTGAAATAAAGTATAACAGATATTTCAGAATCTTTTGTGTGATTTTGTCATACTAAATATTAGTTATAGCTAGAGAATAGAAGGCTACTATACAGGACAATGATAGCAGAGATTTTTGCAAAAATGTGAGAAATGTCCCAGTGTACCCCAATCTCCCCTACCAAGTCTTGTCATCGTTGATAGTTGAACAGCGTTTGCCTTCAAAAAATGATGGTGACATATGTATCTTCTCTAAGCTGATGCCCCAAGCTGATGCACTGATTCTGAAAACGTAAGGGTAGCAACTGAAATGATGTTCATCGCTCGTTCAGCATCTTACCGAGCAAGGGGAATTTCACGGATTTTCGCATTCCATTAAATAATTACACTTAGCAGATTGACTTGATTCACGGTGTATTTCTCCCGATGCCAGTCAATGATCGCACTTAACCCATGATAATGTCCAACATGGTTCGAAAGACAATTCATTTAGGCCAGCCGAAATTTGAAATATTTTTGGTTATCTTTTCCAAAAAGTATATTTATAATCCGGAATCAATATAGAGACTAATTGCTCACTATGTTAAATAAAGTTCACTTTCTTCTAGATTGGGCTTTATACAGTGATGTCTTTGTAGTTTGTCCATAATTGACAAAAACTGAACTGTCTTTCAAAGTTTCTTGAATTCGGTGGTTGTTGCTGCGTAAAAATTTCGGCTAATGGAGTTCAAAGAAAGATGTCTATGTATTTGTAAAATAACTGAAAATTGGTAACTATCACCGCTCATAAACCCATAAGAATAGCTGATGAACATCGTTGTGCAGCTGGTGGAGATCGTTTAACTACATGTACAGAGGTACATGTATGTTTGCATCCCTGTCATGTTATGGGCCAGAGAAAGAGGCCAGAAAGTTCTGCACCTTGCACAGCTGGATTGGGTACCAGTCTAAACCGGTTTTTGTTGTCGGATCACTTTCACGCTATGCAGTCAAAGCGCCCTCTTTGAGAGACTGGTCAGCGCGTCCTCGGGAGAGCGAACTTCCTCTTATGAGAGTTGGAGCGCGTTCTTGGAGAGACAACATGGCTGATACTCAAAATGTCGGGCAGAAGCGACAGAGATACTCACTACTGGAGACTCACGGTAGGCACATAAAGCCCAACTCACACTACGAACGTTTTGTTGTATTAGAACAGAACAGTTTGTTCGTGTTTTTGTTCGTGGTAACCTCACACTACGAACATTTTCTCTTGACCGCCAGTCGCCGCGATCACGCAGCGAGGCTACTGGTCATGTGATGGGAGCCATTTTGTTGTGTCATGTGAGAACGGCTTCGTCACATGACCGATAGCTGCCACTTGATTGGATAACTGTTGGTAAATGTTCGGACAAATGTTCGCGATCACCACACACTGAAGACAAAAACTGTTTTGAGGACGAAAACATGTCCCAATAATCAAACATGTTTGATTTCACGAACATGTCCCTCGAACAAAATGTTCGTGTTTCTGGGCACCTCACACTGCAGACAAAACATGTTCTGAACAGTGTTTTTGTTCTAATACAACAAAATGTTCGTAGTGTGAGTTGGGCTTTAAATATCTATTTCAGTGTAACCAGGAACGTTCGGGGAAAAAATGAAACCAAGTTTCATGGTTGATCAGACATATTTATGCGAGCACATCACTGCTATAAAAAAGTATCAGTAAAATCCGTTTCATGTATATGGCAAGAATATTTGATTTTGATTTAACTGAACTCATTTTAACGTGTTTGTGTGTCATAATAAACCAAAACATGAGGCAGCACCTAAACGGTGCAGCAACCCCTCAGGCAGACAGTTTTAGTCAGTGTATATTGGTACACAATGAATGGAAATTGCATATGTAAAAGCCTGAAAGATTTGGTTGAATGCAGAAGATGCTTTAGTAGTGGCTTGTAAAATATTAAAATATGATAAATTCAGTGTGGGATGTTGGATGCATTGGAGGACTATAATAAATAACTTAACACATCGCGTGCGAAAAATATGGCGGAAGAACAAAAATATTCAGAACAAAAACAAAATGCTTCAAGCCATTCTGGCTTTGAACCCTAATAATAACCTGAACAATAATAAAAGTCTTCCGATTTTCATTGAAAGCCTAATCATAGAGAGTTTTTGATAGCAAAAACTGTATGAATCCCTGTATACCTGTTGATTCTATGTCTCTTCCCATCTGTGATCAAGCAGATTCCAAGGATGAGGATGGGTGGATGGCAATCCAAACAGTCTTGTGATATGAATAATACGTTTCATGGACACCAAATTGTATATCTGTGAGTTTAAAATTGGTGAAAATCTTATCAATGGTTGTCCTAAGATCGGTAGTTGGAGTATGGATTATAGGAAAGATCCCATGCTCTTGCAAGAAGTGGTTTATCTTGGCTGTTTCAGCGGAGTTGGCAGCTTTTATCGCGTTCACATCGCCATATGGGCATTTTGCGTGACGTTGCCATAGAAACCACAAACATCATTCTAATGTACCCAAATTCAAAAGGCTTGTGGTTGACCACCCAACAATTCTGCGTGCCAAATTTGAAGTCCCTAGCTGAAACTGTTTACCTTCTATCACGTTCACAGCGTCATATGGACATTTTGCGTGATGTTCTCTATAGGCAACGGTTTGGCTTCTAAACCGGTCACAAGAATAGTTGACGACTGACGACCGGACGACCGGACGTACATGCACTCAACAATTCTGCATGCCAAATTTGAAGTCCCTAACTGAGAGAGTTTGGCTTCTATCGCGTTCACATCGCCATATAGACATTTTGCGTTACATTGCCATGGAAACCACAAAAATCATCACAATGTGCCCAACTTTGATAGGCTTCTGGTTGACCAGCCACCAATGCTACATAGCAAATTTGACATCACCAGCTGAAATTGTTTGACTTTTATCGAGTTCACATCGCCATATGGACATTTTGCGTGACGCTTTTATTGAAGTCCCTAGCTGAAACGGTTTACCTTGTATCACGTTCACAGCGTCATATGGACATTTTGCGCGATGTTGCCATGAAAACCACAAAACCGCCATGTACCCAAATTCAATAGGCCTGTGGTTGACCATCCAATTTGAAGTCTCTAGAGGCAACGGTTTGGCTTCTAGACCGGTTACAAAAATTGTTGACGACTGACGACGGGATGCCCAAAGGGGCATAACTAAGGCCACTGCCGTTACTCACTGACCCTAGCCGGCCTGTAAGCTAACCCAGCCATGGATTCGCATATGTTCTTTTGAAATACTGACAATACCCAATAGAATGGTACTGTAGATATCAGCAACTATAATCATATAAAGAATTATCATGCGGTCAAAAACGGTCAATCTTCCTCATTATGAAATTAGAGAGGGGCCATCCCTACGAAACTTGGGTACGCACCCTATCATGTTATCGCCGGGTCTGTATCTGGTGGAGAGTAGGGGAAAGGTACATGTGTGGCACCATGACGTATTATGTCAATGCCAGGACATTCCTTTGTGGGTATGACGGAGACGTCACGCCTTACTGAGTTCAACCAGAGAAACTGACACGGGAAAGTACGACTACCAGATAATGTAGAAGACGCGAAGCCATTGAGTGAGGATATTGTGAATATCCTTTCTGATTCCGTTCCTCTCAGTCTGACAGATGAAATTCCTGATTGGAAATTGGTATTCGCGGAACCGCAAGGAGTTGAGAAACCGCGACAGACAAGGGCTGACAAAGTTACCCCTCCGGTTCAACCGGTAACAGAGCCTCATATCACACGTGAGGGTAGGGAAGTCCGGAAACGCCACTTTTTGTCAACTTATGACTGTATGTAGGTAGGGTGAGATAATAATGTCTGGAGTCGTCACAAGAATTTTTTCTGGAATTGTCTGTTCCACAGCAAAGGGATAGTCGTGCTACGCTGGGGTAGGTCTCGGATTGAATAGACTTACAAAATGTCTTGGGTGCATCCTGGGTCTCTATTATTGCACTATTGACCAATTGTAAATTGGAATGGTGCATAATTGATAGTTTAAGAAGTTGCGAAAACGCGTATTCTGCGGTGACGCGTGTTGATCTCTTTCGTGGGACAGATTTTGTTCATTCTTTGTTTACTGATTAGGCACACTAAGGAGTGTGAAGGATGGTACAAGTGGAGTAACTGATGAGTTGGTTAGGGCAGATGGTAGTTAATGAGGTGGCTATGATGTTCCTTGTTTGCGATGTATACGTCATTGGTGATGTCATAGTTTGTGGTGTTGTATAATATGTCATTGGTGAAGTCATAGTTTGTGGTGTTGTACAGAATGCCATTGGTGATGTCATAGTTTGTGATGTTCTATAGAATGTCAGTTGTGATGTCCTGTACTGTTGTGCACAGATTTTGGTATTGTGTCAAGGTTGAATGTTGACCTTTTTACCTGCGGCACGCAGGTCTACGGGAGGCTCGCGTTGTTGTTGTTCTTGTTGTTCTTGTGACTTTTTGAAATGCGCATGCGCTAAGAGAGTGTGATCTCTGCCACACTTTTCTTTTCAACCTCCAATCTCACATGACAACACTGCATTCAAGCGCGTTTGAATTCATTTGCAACTATATTCGGTGGAATGAATTATTGCTTCGTTGATTTCCGTTCAGACTTCAATTCTCTTACGTCAGTCGCTTTAAAGCTGTCGGTCGTCACATCAGTCACTGTCTTCAGATATTACCATTTTCATTGAACAGTATGCAGATGTATACACAATTTAAGATCCTTGGATTTCTTATATACCAAAGAAGATGAGCCGCAACCTTGTCGGTGGTTCAGCTAATTTGCATACAGTCCCAGGCGACTGTCTTAGAAAGTAGAAAAATAAGTTCACTACTTCTAGTAATCATTTTATCTACCCAATCTAGATAAAACACAAATTGGCGAAGAAGCATAACAAGTAACGCATTATCATTATGATTAACATTGAATAATACTTGGTATCAAATTATAGATCATGCATCATAAAAACAAACGCAACAATTACGTTTCAGAAGTAAGCGGAACAACTCAGCAACTTTCACCGAATAAAGATGTTTAACTTTACCCCCAAGCAATTCGCATATATGGAAATATGTTTTGAAAGGAAGAATAACTTAACCCTCTGTGGGAATCGAAACAATGACCCTCCAATCCCTGGACTTGCACTTAATGTCTTAGCTATACCGACTCATTGATAATACTCAAAACTGACTTTATGCGCAAACGGTTTTATAATACATAAATGACTATGTAATATTTAATGAGTCCGACAACCCTATGCGCGAACAGTACATCATAGTTATATTGTGTACTTTCGGTTACAAGCATGAAATTTGGCACATAGCTATTTCGAATGATCCTCTTTCGGAACCAGTCCCTCTATCCTCATTCTCGCAAGCCAGGGCCTTGCTTCGCTGGTATTGATGTTCTCGTCCTCTTCCGCACTCATAATCCCTTTAGAATTGCATTAATCACTTCCGTAAAATCAATACTTATGTGTATCAGCAGACAACGGGCAGAAACATGTTGCATTTGACATCATTCTCTCAAGTCAGAGCCCATTTCTGCTAGAACTTACTGGTTCTACACTTCACAATTTACGTTACTTTGTCAATCAGTTTTACGAATGAAATTACGTCATATATTAGCAGATACTGACCATAAAAGCGATCTATTTGACCTCGTTGTCAATGTCTTAGCTATACCGACTCATTGATAATACTCAAAACTGACTTTATGCGCAAACGGTTTTATAATACATAAATGACTATGTAGTACTTAATGAGTCCGACAACCCTATGCGCGAACAGTACATCATAGTTATATTGTGTACTTTCGGTTACAAGCATGAAATTTGGCACATAGCTATTTCGAATGATCCTCTTTCGGAACACAGTCCCTCTATCCTCATTCTCGCAAGCCAGGGCCTTGCTTCGCTGGTATTGATGTTCTCGTCCTCTTCCGCACCCATAATCCCTTTAGAATTGCATTAATCACTTCCGTAAAATCAATACTTATGTGTATCAGCAGACAACGGGCAGAAACATGTTGCATTTGACATCATTCTCTCAAGTCAGAGCCAATTTCTGCTAGAACTTACTGGTTCTACACTTCACAATTTACGTTACTTTGTCAATCAGTTTTACGAATGAAATTACGTCATATATTAGCAGATACTGACCATAAAAGCGATCTATTTGATCTCGTTGTCAAAAGCTAGGACCTTGATTTCCTTGAGAGTTTTTTTAAATTTATTTTGATACCTTTCATATTGACTTGGAAGTCATTTTCGCGAATGCAATAATTTGATGTACCAAAAGATAATAACGAGAATTCGACATGATTCTCTTATACACACAGACCTTGTTTAGTGAACTAACCCTGAAATTTCGCACTTAAATCACCTCCCGAATGACTTAATGACAAACATATTCGCGAATTGATTATAGGGCGATATCCATAGATACTGACAAGAAATGTTTCTTATTTGCAGAATTTGACTTAAAAAAAAAATTAATAAAATTATCAACCTTCGAAAAGGCTTGACCAAACATGTCGGATGAGGTGATATCTCCTAAGGATGAAATAGGTAATCATTTGTATAGAAGGAGCAAACCATGTATTGATATTGGCTTGCTGCATGGAAAAGAGTGTCAAGGTACCGTATTTAGTTTGCAGATGATAACGCACATAAATGCAGAAACTTAATTTATTATTCTAATCGAATATCAAGACTGTCACAGGCCTCAATTTGAATCGTGAAAAATGTCATTATGCCTCTTGAACAGTTCGATAAAGCCTTCAACCCCATTCCATAGTTTCACAGATCAAAGTGATAGACCTGATAATAAGTTCATTGAAAATTAACTTTGACGGAAATATAAATTTTCCATTTTGCTCGGCAAAGTAAGCGAGAAGGGAGACTGAAGAGCGTAGATGTTCGCGCTATGACTAAATCCTTGAAATTTGTTTGGATTTCCAAATATTTGAAAGCCTTTTTGATTTGCAAAAATCAACGGCTGAACGGAATGTTTTGAAACTTGGAATTCACGATACTTGTACCAAGACATTGCCAAAGCGATTATTGTGACTTCGTCTGTCAATTCAGTATAGACGGCACGGACCATCGTCGGATTTTGAACGAGGAAAGCGAATGTATATATACTGTGTCAAATCTATTAGTCAATTCCTGCAATTGTGGGTTAGAAGTTGAAAATTACTTCCCTTGGCATGAAAACACTTGCAGATGGCGCTTTTTTTCTACAATTACCACTACCTCAGCTGATATGTCTTTCACTGTATTATTGCCACTGCCGCAGGTTTTGACTACAATGTAGTCATTTCTCACTTGTTTATGCCTGAATGTGCTTGAATTGACTTTGATGTTGTTAAGTAAGATGCGTGTGCTTAGTTCCGGGAAACCAGGGAAAGCGGGTGGTAAGGGGAAAGGGTTAGGGGAAGATGAAACTGGGGACGAATTATGGTTTAGCGCAAAAGAGTCGTTAGGTACCCCATCGTAGCACGACTATCCCATTTTTGCGGAACAGACAATTCCAGAGAAAATTCTTGTGACGACTCCAGAAACTACGGCGGGGTCAGGGAAGGATGTAACGAGGAAATTGTATGGAGGGGGAATCAGTTGAGGGGGATAAAGAGTGGTACAAATTTGAGTGGGGGGAGAAACTGGAAGTTAGAAATAGGGAAGTAGAGGAGGCAGTGGGAGGGATAGGGGTATGTAGAGGAGGGATAGGTTTACAGAATTAGACGGAACAGTGGGAGGGATATGAGAAGGAAAGGGGAGGGGTAGGTTTACAGTATTAGAGGGGTCAGTGGAAGTGTTATGTGTAGGGATAGGTAGGGGAGGGCAGTTACGGTAAAGGGGTGGTCGAGTCTGGGACCAAGAGGGGGACGCTGGTCGGCTGTCTCCCCTCCGCAGCTCCAGGCTCGGGAATCGGCAGAATGGGCACCGGGGAAGGAGGAACAAGTGGACCTTCCCCCGGTGCCGGTCGTACTGGAGGTCAATCTGGTGCGGCGGCCGTATCCCCATACGAGAATCGCCAGGACCCTGCCGATCGAGCGACCCCTGCACGATTGCTCACGTGAATGCGATATTTCGTGAAGGGCACCGGTGCCCATTGTGCGCATGTTAAATGGCTGGTGAGAGCCATCTTAATTTTTATAGGGGAGGGACAAGGCTGGTAGACCTTTGGGGATACATTTTGGGGGGATCGGTTGTGAGAAACAGAACGGGAAACGTTTGAGTACTTTGTTATGAGTAGCTTGGTTTAAGGCGTGCCCCGGTGGGTGGGTGGGGTGGAATTTGAGGGCTAGCGGGAAATAGTAAGCCAAACCTGACGAGGTTGGCTAACAGGCTGAGGCTGAGGTTGAAAAGAAGGGGAAGTTATTTTCTATACGAAACACCAGAAAATAGTCGAACGCAAAATTTCAGATTTTTACGGTTTGTGCTGTTTATTTTTGGTACCACAAACGTAACAGCGATTTTTGGTACCACTAACGTAACCGAGATGCGCTTATGTAAACCTATAGCTACTGCTAAATTCATCTTCTTACAAAGTACGTTTCTAACTGGAAAAATATTACCTATACCGTACTTCAAGTCTTTAATTTATTTTCTTCAATTCATTTCTGGTTGATTCTATAATCATCTGCATGGCAGATTTGAATTATAACAGACATGTAGCCCAGTAAATACTGAAAAGAAAATATATTTGATCTTGGTGTAATTGACGTGGGCTGTCCAAAACAATATTCGAGCTGTCGGTTTTTCTGTTAATTTTACAGTAATTTACTGTAGTTTTAGTGCAGCAAACTTAAGGATGGCTCTGACTTAGCTGACAGTCGCTTTGGTCTCTCATTCGGGTAGACGCGCGCACTCTGAGGGGAGGAAACACCTTTAAAATGAAAGTGTTGTAACATTATAAATGTCCGAGGAATGACAACATTATATAAAGTGTTTTCAGAAAGAGTCGAAAACAAAAGTGTTATATCCAACATTATAGTGCTCTTTCAGGAGCAATACAACAATTTACAAGTCTTTCTGAGCGTGTTACAGAATGATATATAACACTTCATATAATGTTGTCACTCCTCAATCCCGTTCATAAACCCAGTAAGGACCGGATCAAGAGGCCAACTCACGCGTCCATAAATTTGAGTGTATTCTGACAGCTTGGTAATTTCGGACAATCGCACAAGAACGGTATTTAAAGTGACCACATTTCTCACAAAATATGAATAGGCCTTATCTTTCGAACTTTTTTCAATCCTAACTTCATAGTGCAGGAGTAGTGTATATAGAGCACTTAAAGCCGCCGTTCACCCGGATGTAACTATGACGTCACAACTGGATGGTTTTGTAACGAGGCTTTTGATTGGTTGAATTGTAAGTGTGAGGTTGAATTTGATTGGTTGAGGTGTCGTCCCTGTTGTAAAGCAAGATGGTGGGTGTCGGCCCTGTTGTAAAGCAAGATGGTGGTGTGATAGCAAGATGGCGGTGTGGTTCGGAGATGTTCGGGTGTGTTCGGGCCTGTTCGGGCCTGTTCGGGCATGGTGGAAAGCAAGATGTCGGTTGTCGGTGCTGTTGTAAAGCAAGATGGCGGTTGTCGTCCCTGTTGTAAAGCAAAATGGTGGTTGTGGGCCCTGTTGTAAAGCAAGATGTCGGAGTTGGTTCGTGAATGTTCGGGAATGGGGTGAAAAACATATAAAAGTAGGTGATTTTTAGTGAATGGGTTATAATCATTGGACTACTTTGGGAAGTTTTTCACTGACCTGATTTGCCTGCCTGCCTGCCTGCCTGCCTGCCTGTCCAGCCAGCCAGTCATTCTGCTTGCCTACTTTGTATGAGTTGTGGATCCTGCGTGTACTTTTTTCCATTTTACCAGTGCAAATTCACCAGACTTTTACACGGTAGCAGTTCTTCACCAGCCTTAGCCCATAGTCAAGATGAATTCACCCGACGTAGTCATCCTTCGAAAGAACCGTGTTCGCCTGGTTGATGAGATGCGGTATGCGGAGGCAATATGTGATCTGCTTTTTGTTGATAATATACTGCTGAAACAGGGTGTGGAAGATATCATGGCGGAGAAGACTCCTTCACGACAAAACCGAGCTCTGCTCGATGCTCTAGAGCGTAGTGGTCCCTATGCATTTCTAGCGTTCGTGCATGCACTGAAGAAGACGGAAAATGTAGAATTGGCTGATCTACTTGAAATTCCCGTTGTAGTAGAAGAGGGTATCTTAGTTATGGATACTACCGAACAGCGTACAGCTACCAAACGTACGGACATGCACCCAGAGTGTGGTGTACCAGCCAAACGCGGTGCACGTGCCAAGCGGTCCCGACAAATCCCTTTAGAAACACCTGAACCCGTTCTCCAGCCAGTGCCTGAGTCCATGGATGAACAAAATGAAGAAGAGCAAGGGAAACAAGAAAAAGAAGAAGACCACATGGTGCAACTTCCTATGTCTGTGCAGTCCATTAATAACATTATCCAGCAGGCCTATGAGTCGGCCCACACGGATATATGGCAGCTTTCAGCTTGTTTGACTGTCAGTGTGAAAGACGCACAAGTACATTTTAATGTACTGGCCTATATGAACAGACCCGCTAGGCGTATTGCCTTGTCTTCGCAGTGCTGGCAAAGACTGGAGACCGTTTATTATGCCGTGGACGCGGTGATTGGCGAACAGGCGGGTAACGAAGTGAAATTTTCTCTAGGTGAAGACATCTATGTGAGTGTTGGTTATTTCAACGACGACCTCCTGCTGCATATCCGTAAATGGAAAATGACGGCCGATACACAACAGCTTGCTCCTTGTCCTCAGGGTGTCACTTTGAAAATACCGGTGTGGCGCAAGTTGCAGAGTGTGACAGCTGCAATTCGTCAAGCTTTGAATTACCAGGTGTCTCACACTATTTATCTGAAGTACATTGACACAGTTATGGCTCTGGTCAGGCCTCGCGTTCGACAACTGCGTCTGGAAGCCTGTGCAGGGTGTTTCAACAACAGTCCCATAATAATGCATACGTGTATGGACATTAGTGTACCCTCATACGCGCTGATCACTGAAGCATTACAGGTTGTGACCGAGGAGCAAATTGCCGTGGCATTGGAAGCTGCCTGCCCTCCTACCATTCCACGTGAAGAGATTACTACCTACATCTATGTACACCAGGGACGGAAAAACGATGAGGAGTTCAAGCAAGTCTTGTTGCGTAACTGGACAGTAGTACCGTTCCCTAATACGCGCTGATCATTGTGGTGAAAACGGAACTATTGAACCTTTTCATGAAAAAACATTTCACACATTGACCTTATTCCTACACGTTAATTGAAGTGCCATTGATAGCGTATTATTATAAAATTCAACACTTTTTCACTGTGGTGAAGACGAACTATTGAACATTTTCATGAAACCATTTTCACACATTTTACTCTATTCCTACACGTTCATTGAAGCGCCATTGATAGCGTATAATTATATTAAAATTCAATACTTCCAGTTTCACTGTTGTAAATACGTTCATTCTATTGTGTTAGTGTTGTTGTTGTTGTATAAATATTGAACATTTTTTTCAAGTTGAAAAACATTCAGATAAACATGTTTGTTTCATTCTATTGTGTTAAATAAAAAAATTTCAAAAAAATTTAAAAAAAAAAAAAAAAATGAGTGTTAGTGTTCATTTAGTGGGGGAGCTGATGTTATATTTTTTGTGCTCAGTTAGAAGTTCTTCTTTCGGAGGAATGGGGTGGCCCTGAAAAGGGCCGTTGGAAAGTGTTACTACACTTGTTTTTTAGGAGCGGTAGATTTTCTTCACTCCGGCCACCTGCCTCCTGCAGACGGGACACTTTATTTTAAAATGCTGTTCGTCGGTTTCATTGCAGTGGCACTCATCCCCTGTACACGTTAGTGTCACCCAGCATTCTTCGCATACGCATAAATGTCCGCACGGAAATAGGGCGTACTCTGTTTCCTCGTTTGTACACACACTGCAGTTGGCTTTACTTAGTTCTTTATGCAGGTCTCTTTGTAGTTGAACCTTGACTCTGTCCATTTGACCCATGTCTTCTCTCATTTCGTTAATCTGTTCGTTTGCCAAGGTCACCTGGTCGTTTAGGCGGGACACCTGGTCGTTGAGACGGGTTACCTCGGACCAAGAGCATTGTTGTTGTTGTTGTTGTTGTTGTTCAGGTGGTAATGTTGTAGCTGGCGTCTCTGTTTCCGGTGTTGTTATAATTGGCGTTTGGGTAGCTGCTGTATTTCCTGGTGGTCTGTTACAGTTTAACCACTCTACGGTGGGCAGTTCTTCTTCGTCCGTGTCATCATTATTATCTTCATCCATAGCCGCCGTCACCTCTTGGTCTTGTTGTGCACTTTGTCGTCTCAACGTATCGGCAATATGACGTTGATGCACTCGCTGTAGGCTTGTAATAATCGTGACACCGCCATTCTCTTCATGTGTAATGACCTCCCTATGGTCTCTAGGATCCTCGAATACTAGTCTTCTTGTAGTCATGATGTATTATTGTGCATGAATGGTAACAACATTCAGCGCGCTATATAGATGTCTAGGCACTCATGTTGTAAACCAACATGGTGTGTGTCCGCCCTGTTGTAAATCAACACGGTGGGTGTCGGCCCTGTTGTAAACCAACATGGCGGCGTGATTCGGACATGTACAGTGACATCGCATCGCTGATTGGTGGGTGTACCAAAAAATGTTTACACCGACGTCCGTGCGACCACCCTTCCTGGGTTAATTTACAATCCTGAGATTTTTGCAGATTGGTAATATTAATACTATATAGAATATAGAGGCGAGTATCTGTTCCTATGTTAAATCATTGCATGTATTGAAATAACATTGGAGGTTTTGTCCCTGAAAAGGGCCGCGTGGCGTGCATTCATGATAACACAGTCTCTCTAACTTACGCCAGAATCCCTTGATTTTGGTATCATGTTCTCATGAATATATAGTCTCTCACTCACGCCAGAAATCCATTGGTACATTCTCACACTAGCCAATTTCCATGTTAAATGATTGCGTGGAGAGTACCAAAATGTTTACGCCGACGTCCGCGCGACCACCCTTCCTGGGTTAATTTACAATCCTGAGATTTTGCACGCGCAACCACCCTTCCTGGGTTAATTTTTTTCTTACGGGTCTAAAATGGATGAAATCATTAAAATAGTGGCTTAGTCTACTGCTAATTTTCTTAATTTTTAAATGCTACATCCCTGAGTTGCCCCCGTTCAATTTGAAATAATTTTTATACTGACCTGGCATTTATTGCAAAATCACACGGGGTTTAAAATTGTCAAAGAAACACAAAATTTCTTGCAGCGTCCAGCGTGCAGGTTTGGAGCCACCATTTCGCTGACGTCCGCGCGCTGTACGGTATAAATAGCAGTGTTTTTTATCTTGTTCATTCACAATTACATGATGTCTGAAATAATGGATATTGATGCAATGATAAAAGAGTTGCTGAGTGATAGTGACCTATCACTCTCACCGATGCAGAACACAAAATGGCTGGATGATATATTACAGCCCCCAGATGAACAACACTCACCGGTACCACAGCATGATGTCACCGCGCTGGAAAGTACACAACACCCACCGATAGAGGACCAATGGCTGGATGATATATTACAGCCCAGCCTATTTACAGATCAACAAGAAGAACCGGTACTACAGCATGATGATGATGTCACCTCCCTGGAAAGTCCACGGTTTCAACAAATGCTCCAACATGTGTTCCAACACTATGATCAAGAAGAAGATATCCAAGTTCAACTGCTACCCGTCCCCGATCAGTTGGTACATCCGGAAGAAAAAAAAGCAGGACAAGAAGAAAAAGAAGAAGGCGTGGGAGGACAGGGAACGAAAATACAGCCAGAAGAGAAGGAGGAGGAGGAAGAGGGGAAGGAGAAAAGCGTAGGAAGAAAAAGAAAAAGGAGTGAACAACAAAAACAAGAAATTGAACATCTGCATGACTACGCTACTACCATAAAAAGAAGACTGGCACCACCCGTAAAATGGACACCAGCCCGGTTTTTACGCTGTGTACAATGCGCTACACGTTTTGCAAAATATGCAATATTTCCCTGCGGCCATCAAGCCCTGTGTCTACGCTGTATGGACGCCACACAGACCCACCCAACAGACGACCCTATGTTCAATGATACACCCCTAGAGTGTATTTTTGTCACCATGGATTGTCCCGTGTGTACCCGGCGGCGGATAAATTTCTCCCCAATGATGTAAACCCTTACATCTCCAAAGGCCCAACCATTCCTCCGAAAGAGGGACTTCTAACTCAGCACAAAAAATAAAAAAACACCCAACTCCTCCACATGCACACACCTAAAGGTAACAATAGGTAAAAAAATAACACATGAATTTTTTTCCATGTTAAAAAATCCATTCCTATGTTTATACCATTAGAATTGCCCCTAAAAAAGAGTGGCGTGCACTGTATTTAATGCACATGTATGCCAGAATCCCTTGATTTGACACGAAAATTCACACTAACCAACTCCCATGTTAAATGATTGTGTCTATTAATAGCATCAAAGTGACATCGCATCGCTGATTGGTGGGTGTACCAAAATGTTTACGCCGACGTCCGCGCGACCACCCTTCCTGGGTTAATTTACAATCCTGAGATTTTGCAGATTGGAAATAATACTATATAGAATATAGAGGCGAGTAGCCGTTCCTATGTTAAATCATTGCATGTATTGAAATAACATTGGAGGTTTGTCCCTGAAAAGGGCCGCGTGGCGTGCACTCATCATCATAATGCTGCTGAATATATAGTCTCTCACTCACGCCAGAATCCCTTCATTTGGTACATTCTCACACTAGCCAATTCCCAGGTTAAATGAGTGCGTGGAGAGTACCAAAATGTTTACGCCGACGTCCGCGCGACCACCCTTCCTGGGTTAATTTACAATCCTGAGATTTTGCAGATTGGTAATAATACTATATATAGAATATAGAGGCGAGTATCCGTTCCTATGTTAAATCATTGCATGTATTGAAATAACATTGGAGGTTTGTCCCTGAAAAGGGCCGCGTGCACTGTATTTAATGCACATGTATGCCAGAATCCCATTGATTTGACACGAAAATTCACACTAGCAAATCTCCATGTTAAATGATTGCGTCTATTAATAGAGTCGATAGTCGATGTGGAGAGTACCAAAATGTTTACGCCGACGTCCGCGCGCCACCACCCTTCCTGGGTTAATTTTTTACAATCCGTTCACTGTGTCTATGTTTCAAGTAAGGAGATGGCCCTGAAAAGGGCCGTTGAGGGGCAGGGATTGTTTTTTTTTTTTTGGTGTTGCAGATGGCTAATAATACTATAGAATATATAGAGGAGAGGAGATTGTAGGATTTCAATTGAATGTGCCTTGTTTAGAAGTTCCTCTTTCGAAGAATGGGGTGGCCCTGAAAAGGGCCGTTGATTTGGTTGGCCCTGAAAAGGGCCGTTGGATCCGTCTTTCACTCTTCCTCTACGGGTATGAAGATCGATGCAGGCAGCATGGTATACTGGCTCGCCGACGGCCCCGGTGTTATCGGGATGTCTCGCGCAAAGGTGCTGGGTGCAATTTGGGGCGGCGGTGGTGGTAAAAATAGCATGTCCTTCTCCTCCTCCTCCTGTACTTCGAGTGTGTTTTGCGCCAAAATATTCTCGATGAAATTCATAAAATCTTGGCCGTTTATTTTGGGGGGAGCAGCCGTCATCAGGCCATGAAGCTGGGCCCACTTGTCGACAGTAAGATGGATGTTTTCTTGAGCCCACGTCTTCATGGCCTTCACCCAATAGGTCTTCGCTCTGTTCACCTTCACTGCTTCTCTGTGGGCTTTGGCGGCTGCTCCCCTTGTCGTTGACATCTTGGCTACAACTTGACTTTTCGTGTGAAACATTTTTCTCTCTCAAAGTATGTGTTTGGAGTGACGCTATGCACGCTCCCGCTGGCTTTATACGAAAATACAGTAGTTTTTCATTGGTAGTTTGAATCACCGCCTACGGGTTTCATTGGTTCTTTTTAATGATGGCTGATTGGTTCTTTCAAAGACATTTCATTGGCTCTAATTGGCGCCAAAATCTCAACTCCCCACTCTTCCTGGGTTACGCCAGAATCTCTTCATTTTGCACGAAAATTCGCACTAGCCAATTCCCATGTTAAAATCATTGTGTGTATTAATAGCATCAGAGTGACACCGCATCGCTGATTGGTGGGTGTACCCAAATGTTTACACCGACGTCCGCGCGGCCACCCTTCCTGGGTTAATTTACAATCCTCAGATTTTTGCAGATTGGTAATAATACTATATCAGAATATAGAGGCCAGTATCCGTTCCTATGTTAAATGATTGCACGTATTGAAATAACATTGGAGGTTTTGTCCCTGAAAAGGGCCGCGTGGCGTGCATGCATCATGTTCTCATGAATATATAGTCTCTCACTCACGCCAGAATCCCTTGATTTTGGTACATTCTCACACTGGCCAATTTCCAGGTTAAATGATTGCGTGGAGAGTACCAAAATGTTTACGCCGACGTCCGCGCGACCACCCTTCCTGGGTTAATTTACAATCCTGAGATTTTTGCAGATTGGTAATAATACTATATCAGAATATAGAGGCGAGTATCTGTTCCTATGTTAAATGATTGCATGTATTGAAATAACATTGGAGGTTTGCCCCTGAGAAGGACCGCGTGAAAAAAAAAAAGAGTATCCATGATATACAGTCTCTCTCAATTACGCCAGAATCCCCTTGATTTGGTACATTCTCACACTAGCCAATTTCCATGTTAAATGATTGCGTGGAGAGTACCAAAATGTTTACGCCGACGTCCGCGTGACCACCCTTCCTGGGTTAATTTACAATCCTGAGATTTTTGCAGATTGGTAATAATACTATATCAGAATATAGAGGCGAGTATCTGTTCCTATGTTAAATGATTGCATGTATTGAAATAACATTGGAGGTTTGCCCCTGAGAAGGGCCGCGTGAAAAAAGAGTATCCATGATATACAGTCTCTCTCACTTACGCCAGAATCCCCTTGATTTGGTACATTCTCACACTAGCCAATTTCCATGTTAAATGATTGCGTGGAGAGTACCAAAATGTTTACGCCGACGTCCTCGTGACCACCCTTCCTGGGTTAATTTACAATCCTGAGATTTTTGCAGATTGGTAATAATACTATAGAATATAGAGGCGAGTATCCGTTCCTATGTTAAATCATTGCATGTATTGAAATAACATACATGTATGCTAGGCCTTGGAAAAAAAGTAAATCCCCAAAGTGGATGAAGTACTATGTATAGGGTGCACAGAGGACTAGAGTGTCAGTGTTCCCTGAGAAAGTCAACACACCACAACCTCCAGTATGGCACCTCGAAAAAACAAAAAAGGGGTAGTCGATCGGAATCCACGTGGCGTACCACTGTCAACAAGGTGTTAACCGATTTATATTACAATCCTAGCAGTCCAGCCGCTTATAGCGCTGTGGCGGCGTTGGCTCGAGCTGCCCATTCGCAAGGCATTAATCGAACTGAAGTACGAGACTGGTTAAAAACGCAAGACACGTATAGTTTACATCGAGCAGCTCGACGACATTTTCGCCGTAACCGAGTGATCGTCGGAGGTGTAGACGCACAATGGCAAGCGGATTTGGTGGATATGAGTCGATTTGCTTCCCACAATGATGGATATCGGTACATGTTGACCTGTATCGATATTTTATCCAAGTACGCCTGGGTACTACCCGTTCGTACCAAAACAGGAGAGAATTTGATACGGGCATTCCAACAGATTTTCAAGACGGGACGCAAACCTCTGTATTTGCAAACGGATGAAGGCACAGAATTTCTCAACCGACCCTTTCAAGCCTTTCTTAAGAAACAGAAAGTATTTTTCTTCCATACGTATAACGAGACCAAAGCCTCTGTGGTGGAACGATTCAATCGGACCTTCAAAGGGCGAATGTATAAGTACTTTACCGCCAAAAACACTCGACGCTACCTCGATGTACTACCTCAACTGGTGAAAGGGTACAATCGAGCCTATCATCGCAGTATCCAGCGAGCCCCCCTCGATGTGACAAAAGGCAACGAACATCAAGTGCGCCGTACGCTGTACCAGCAGCCATCATCATCATCATCATCACGCACGTCACCCCGTTACAAACGTGGAGATGTGGTACGCGTGAGTAAAGTGAAAGGTCAATTTGAGAAAAGTTATTTGCCGAACTGGAGTGACGAGCACTTTGTCATTGTTCGCCATAAACCTCGACAGCCACACGTCTATCAACTGGAAGATTTACATGGCGAAACACTGCAAGGCACGTTTTATGAAGCCGAATTACAACCGGTGGTGAAAACACGGAAAGATTACTACACGGTGGAAAAGATTTTGAAAACGGAACGTCGACGGGGAATCCCCTACCATTTCGTCAAATGGCAAGGGTGGCCCAATTCGTTTAATTCCTGGGTATCCGGCCGTGACATGAAACGTCTATAAATTCTACCGCACATCACCAGCCTCCATCAGTGTAGATGGGGATACCATGGAGCGTGAACGTCTACCCTTAATGTTACAGACTCGAAAAGGACAAGTCGGTACGCTGTTGTGTGCAGTAGTGCTTCTGGGTACCTTATTTGGAGGTGTGTTCTACGATTTGTCCTACCTGATATCCTGTTTTTCAACACTCAGTCGTCCAAGTGCTGCTCCACCGGTGCCCGAACGTCAAGTGCAATTACCCAACAGTACTACCACGATCACCAACCTCACCACGACCACGACGACTCGCCCTCCTACATCGCCGTTTTTTAAGCGTACTCCTCGACCTCACCGCCAGCCTACCCCTACCACACCGTTTTTTAAGCGTACACCTCCACCTGACCGTCAGCCTGCCGTATCAACCCCTGAGACCACGACGACGACGACGACGGAACCTATCATCACCACACTCAGCCCTACCACACCACCGTCTAAGCGTACTACTCGACCTCACCACCGCCATCAACCTACCGGTGCCGTATCTACTCGCCGATTCGAACGTTTCCACTACACCATCACCCCCACACCTACCAACACGATTCACCTGGGCTCCGGTGAATCACGTTTACCACGGCAACGGTACCCACAACGGTACCCATTGGACTACGATCCCCGGTGGGATCCACGAGAACGCTGGTGGGCTTCTAATCGGCAAGCGCAAATCACCAAATAAGAAAAATAAAAAAAAACTAAAAAAAAAAAACTATGGATCCTCGATGGCAGCATCCTTTCACGTGTCTCATCGCTGGACCGACAGCGTCGGGAAAAACACACTTCGTTCAACGCCTCATCGAACACAGGGCAGCCCTGATTTCACCGCCTGTAGCTGGCATCCTGTGGTGTTATGGAGCTTGGCAACCCGCGTACGAGGCACTGGCCCGTGTCCCGGGACTCACCTTAGTGGAAGGCTTACCCCCTGAGGATACACCCCAAGACACGTTGGTGGTGGTGGACGATCTCATGACGGAAACGGACAGTCGAATCACCCGTCTCTTTACCAAAGGAAGCCATCATCGTCGGTTGAGCATTATCTACATCGTGCAGAATCTCTTCAGTAAGAACAAAGAGCACCGGAACATTAGTTTGAATGCGCAGTATGTGGTGTTATTCAAAAACCCCAGAGACGCCTCGCAAATTACCCATCTGGCCCAACAGATGTACCCTAAAAACACGGCCTTTGTACGAGAAGCCTTTGAAGATGCTACCCAACCCGCTCACGGCTATCTACTCATCGACTTGAAACAAGACACACCCTCCACCCTTCGATTGCGTACTCACATTTTTCCCGGCGAGATACAGACGGTGTACACTCCCAAATAAAAAAATAAAAGAAGAAGACAATCCACTCTAGCCATCACTCATCATGTCGGCACGGATACGCAGACACGCGCCGGCTCTCCGCGTACTCCGCAGCGCGCCACCGGAGGTGGGCCGGGCGCTGGTGCGCGGCGCGGAGCCCGAATTGGTACGGTGTTTGTGTGAAGTGGCCCATAATGTGTTAAAAGGCAATATCCCCCTCAGTGCTGTACAGAAGGGGAACTTGCAACGGCACAAGGCAGGTCTCAGAACGTTAGTCAAGAAGACGGAGAGTTTAAAAAAAAAGAAACAGGTGTTACAGCGCGGTGGATTTCTCGGTGCACTCCTAGCTCCCTTAGCCGTTACTGTACTGGGTCCATTACTCGGCTCCATCTTGGGAGGAGGAGGAGGAGGACGCTAACACCCCCATGGAACATACGAAAAAAATGATGCTGGTCGAACCGCGATTGTTACAGAGTTTACAATCGCCCTATCCCGTGCCGGCCACCGTGCAACAACTCCAATCTCTGGATGAAGAAATGAATAATATACTGCAACAACGTGGACTCCCCGATCACGAGAAAATTCAACGCTACCATCATACACTGAACCGGTACCAGACGTTTATGGATCAATATAGAGGAGTAGGAAGTAGTACTAGTACTACACCACCACCACCACCACCACCACCACCACTATCCACACCCACAACCACAACAGCTGCTGCTCCATCACCTCAGCTGGAAGAAGAAGTGTTGAACAGTGTGCCTAAAGCCTACAAGACGCGGGCCCGTTTATTGTTGGACCGGGTGAAACAACATGCCGATATGAGTTGGAATGCGGAAGGAAAGCTACTGATTCGAAACAAAGTGGTACCGGGGTCTCATATCACCGATTTGATCAACGATATGGTGCGTACTCGCAAACATTCC
>JAVTVY010010597.1:0-49133 GCA_036873755.1 Hanleya hanleyi | reverse complement strand
TCGACCTCAAACAAGCCACCCCCGACCACCTTCGACTACGGACCGGCATCTTTCCCGGAGACACCCACCACGTGTACTTGCAAAAATAATGTAAACACACCCACAGTGGCTCCCCCAGCTGGGGTGTGTGTGTGTTTTGATGATGGGGATAATAAAAAGAATGAATACCACAGCAGGGTTGATTTTTTGTCTCTGAAGTAGATAATAAGAGCAGAGTTGTGGGTTCTAGCATTAGTTGTACATGATGTCTGCGCGAGTACGGAAGCACGCTCCCACGCTCCGTGTATTGAAGACGGCCCCACCCGAGTTGGTCCGAACCATTGTACGCGGTGCGGACCCTGACCTTGTACGCTGTCTGTGCGAGATCAGGTACAATCTGTTAAAAGGCAACGTACCACTGACTCCGGCTCAGAAGACCAAGTTGGCCAAGCATAAGACAGGTCTCCGAACCCTAGTCCATAAGCGGGTCCCACAAACACAAAAGAAAAAGGTGTTACAGAAAGGCGGCTTTCTCGGGGCCATCTTAGCACCGGTGGCCGCTTCCGTGTTGGGTCCAGTATTGGGTGGACTCTTCGGCCGACAATGAACCACACGAAAAAAATGGTCCTCGTCGAACCACGGTTGCTTCAAAACCTCCAATCGCCCTACCCTGTGCCACCTACGGTGAAGACCATAAACACCCTCGATGGAGAGATGCAACACATCTTACAGAGACCGGGGTTAAGCGACAGTGAGAAAGTACAACGGTACAATGAGACGCTTCAACGGTACATGACGTTCATGGACCAATACAAAACCCTGTCTACCCCAGCAACAGCACCACCACCACCACCACCACCACCCCCACGTGACAGACCGCTGACCTCAGCACCGCTCCAACAGCCGGGTGAGGTAGCCCCCACAGCCCCACAGTGGGTGGAAGACGAAGTGCTGAAGAGTGTACCTGCCTCGTTCAAGAAACAAGCTGGTCTGGTATTACAACGGATGAAACAGAATCCTAACATGACTTGGAATGATAAAGGCGAACTCCTGGTACAGAATCAGGTGGTCCCCAGGACCCACATGACGGATTTAGTGAATGACCTGATGCGTCAACGCAGGTCGCACACAGATCCTCGAGGATGGGAGGTCTTCGCTCAAGGCTTGAAAGACATGCATGTACCACAGGAATTGGTGGGGAACCCCACCGCTGGGCCTTTATGCAGCAAACCCAGCAATCGCCGAGTCGTGCACCACGACAGATTCCACAACCTTGGGAATCCGACTGGGAACCGGAGTCACCCCTCAAAACTCCACCACCACAACGGGCACCTTATTTTCGTGCCTTTAAAAAACCACCCTTGATCAAGACACCCCACATCTCCAGAGCCGTGACACGTAGCAAGTCAACGCGACGAACACGACGCCGGACACAACCACCCAAGGTCTGGAACACCTATTAAAACCAACAGCAGCAGCAGGACAGCTCAGTCGCCATGTTTTACCTCACCCTACCCAGTAACAGTTCGCTGGGTGTGTTTCCTGACAATACCGTGGCCAAGTATGTGACTCAATTACCACAACCGTTGCATTTACCTGGCCGGTGGGAATGTGGACTGGTGGATATTCAGTACCCTTACTCGTGGTACAACGTGCGAGCCAATGAAGTGTGGTACGAGGTGACCTACGAAGGAAAACACACCCGACTCACTCTCCCTGAAGGCCAATACGATACTCCCAAGGAGTTCATGAGTGGGCTGTCAAGACTGTTGCATTATAAGGCTCTACGGGAGGTCACAAATACTTCAAGACCCATCAAAGCCTATCCCTTCAAGAATCACGTGAACTTCGATTACAACGCACACAACGACAAGGCAGAGCTTATCGTCACCGCCAACGCGAGTGTCGTACTGAGTCCTATCCTACAGCAAATGCTGGGTTTCGATCTACGGACGTTCGCTGGTCCCACCGCCCACCAAGGCGAGATCCCGATGGATATGAAGTCGGGTATGTACGGACTCTACGTCTACTCGGACGTGGTGGACAACCACATCGTGGGCGATATCAACACACCTCTGTTACGGGTGGTGCCCATTAAAAATAAGTATGGCGATCAAGTCACCCACAGTTTCACCCACATGCTCTACCTGCCTGTACGACAAACCCACATCAACACGATCACGGTGGATATAAGAGATGACACGGGACGACCGGTGGCATTCGAACGCGGGAAAGTGGTGGTGACACTTCATTTTCGACATGCACGTGCTCCCCACTTTGCATAATGAAGGTGCCTTACGAGTGCGATGCACGCAGCTATATGGACTATTATGCCCAACAGGCGGGGGTGGCTTTCCGGTGTTTAGTGGTGCACGCATGCAACGTGGACATGGACTGGGGAACATACTCGGCAGCATCGTCAAAACGTTCCTGCCCTTGGTGACGCGTGGGGTGAAAGCAATCGGCAAACAAGCGGTACGCAGTGGACTGCAAGTGGCCGGTGATGTCTTGGGGGGTACGGCACCCAAAGAAGCCTTGAAACGGCGGGCCAAAGAAGCGGGAGGCGTCTTGGTGGCCAAAGCACGACGCACCGTAGGGAATAAAAGAGCTGCCCCACCGAGACCACGCACCAGTCGACGACCGACCAGCGACGACGCACATCGAAGAAGACCCGGGATATCTTTTCTTAAAACATGGCCTTGATCCACGCCGAGTCCTGCCCCTCCACCAACAGTGAATTTGATTTGTGGACCGTGCCGCCCACACAGACCAGTGCCGAACAAGGATTATGGGTGGAGCATCTCCCGCTGTCCAGCATCAACGCAACAGGACCCATCGAGTTCACCATCAGTAATGCGGATACGACCTACGTGGATTTAGCCCATACCTACTTGTATGTGAAAGCCAAGATCGTCAGTGGAGATGGCACCAGAATCGTCGATCAAGCAACGGTGGGCCCGACGAATCTCTGGCTGCACTCGATGTTTCAACAGGTGGATATATTTCTCAGCGACAAACTCATCAGTGACTCGACCAACACGTACCCCTATCGAGCCTACATCGAAACGCTGTTGTCGCATGGGCGAGAGGCTAAAAAATCTCAACTGACAGCCGCTTTATTCTGCCAGGACAAAGCCGAGCACATGGGCGCAGAGAACGACAATACGGGATATAGCACACGGAAGGCTTTGACCGCGAACGGCGTCTCGGTGGATATGATCGGTCGACTGCACGCAGACATGTTCATGCAAGACCGATACCTCTTGAACAAGGTTCCCATCAAAATCCGACTGATACGGGCGCCTCCGACCTTCGCCTTGATGGCCACTAACGTAGAGGCGCATGTAGCTGACTATAAGATTGTCATCGAAGACGCGGTCCTGCATGTCCGAAAAGTGAAACCGAATCCAGCCGTTCAATTGGGACACATGAAAGCCTTGGAAACAAAACCAGCCCAGTACCCTACCCGACGTGTGCAAACCAAAGTGTTCTCTGTGCCTGCTGGAAATATGGGCGCCAACAAAGAAAACCTGTTCCTGGGGGAACTACCCAAGCGATTGATCCTGGCCTGTGTGGAAAATACCAGTTTCAGTGGAGCCTACCCAGAGAATCCGTTTGACTTTAAACATTTCGGCGTCAATTTTGTGGCCCTGCATGTGGATGGACAACAGGTGCCAGCCACGGCCTTAACCCCGAACTTTGGGCGGAGGAATTTCATTCGAGCCTATCAGAGCCTGTTTACAGCCACCGGTCAAATCAACCAGGACGAAGGGAATTTCATCAGTCGGGAGGCCTACGGGAACGGATACACGTTGTTCTGTTTCGATCTGAACCCCACCTTAGAGAACGACCATCAGCTGGCCCTGGCCAAGCAAGGCAATTTACGGTTGGAAATCCACTTTCAACGAGCCCTCCGGAGCACCGTCAATGTGACCTGCTACGCCGAGTTTGACAACATCATTCCAGTGGACAAGGCGCGCAACGTGCTGTGTGACTTCTCCACCTAACATGGATACAGAGCAGATAACCACCGTGCTGGAGAATGACCCAGAGACACGTATGATGTTTCAAGGGGTGTTCGCCCGAGATGTGTTCCCATTAGACCGTATGTATCCTGCTGCTTACGTTCTCAACACGGACCCGATGGATCGGCCCGGTGAACATTGGGTGGCCGTGTACTTGACAGAACAGCAGGGCGAATACTTTGACCCGTACGGCCTGCCACCCTTCCATCCCGATTTAACAGACTTCATGGATCAAGGCACAGAGACGTGGTGTTGGAACAGTCAAACGTTGAAAAGCCTGACCAGTAGCGTGTGCGGACAATATTGCTTGTTTTACCTGTACCATCGATGCCGGGGAAGACCCTTATCTACCATCGTACAGATGTTTGACGAGTACCCCAAGGCCGAGGACCGAGATGTACTCGTCTATGACTGGGCCGCCCATCATTTCAATGTACAAGTCCCGTTCTGGGCTTGAATTCTTTCAATGTACATACGCCCGCTGTTCTGGGTTTAAGTTTAAAAGCCCTCTGTTCTGGGCTTCAGTTCTTTCAATGTACAAGCCCCTTGTTCTGGGCTTGAGTTTTCACGTGGTTGTTCTCACGTTGTCGTTGTTGTTACTGAATAAAAAACAAAATGAGATCTCACCAAAAAAAAAACCTGTCTTGTGTGTTTTATTCATAATGCATCAATGCCCAATGTGGAGATTCAGTGAAACTGAAATCAGTGGTGTAGGATGGGGTCAAAATGTAACCCATCAAGGTTAGAATGCAAGAGCACTATAGTAAAAATAGAGAGCCAATGAAATCAGCCCACAGACCAAGTACGTGTTTTTGGTCTAGGTTTGGAGCAGGCATTTCATTGAGGTGCGTGTATACGGTGAGTGAAGAGACTCGTCCAACACGTATAGATTAAGTTGATGACTATAAGTTCTATGTTGTCGATTTAACCTCTCCCTACATTGACGCGCGCGCGCGCGCTGCGGCCGGAGAACCCGCGTTCGCGCGCGCGCGCTCGCGCTGGGGTGCCGCGCCGGTGAAAAAGTGCCGGAGGTTGAACATTGGAACTCTCCTGGGTTTGGAGGATGAACATACGGACGTCTAAGGGGAAAAATTGGAACTCTTCTATGTTTGGAGGTAGTTTTTAGTGAAAACCCGGAAGTGACGTAACAACCCACGTGACCTGCGTATATACTCCTGTAAAATAGAGCCGATTTTATTTCTTTGGAGGGGCAAGGTCAATAGGACTTGCGCTTTTTATACTACTAAAATGTGAAGTAGATTACATCTTACATAGGCCTTAAGGCCGTGATATGCATATGAAGTATTCTGGGGCATGGTCAGTACTTCCCAATTTCCCCTTTGTCCACTACTCGCCGATTTTTTTGATTTTTTTTATTATTATTTATTTATTTATTTATTTATTTATTTCCTCGAGAGCTTCAAAATAAGACCTCACTCTACCCAATCGGTCCACTAGTGCTCCACCTAGACTCCAACATGTCCACCCAATATGCACCTATGCACTGAGCCAGTAGACCTCTGGGGTTATATACAGACCTACCCGATACGTAAAAACAAATTTCATAGCTTTTCCCCAGCGTATTCTACAATCTCACAGCCCATAGTAAAATGCATAAACAAATGACCACCACCCTATACACGCAAAAAAGATAGAAATGCGCGAATGAGAGGAATTGGGATAGACCGAGTTGTCTCCCTTGCATCAAAGCGTCTAGATGGGGCTGTGGTTTGGCTGGCGCGATTATCCGGGGAATTGTACCAATTGACCTTGGGAAGCCATTTTTCTTAGCGTTTGTTACATAAAACAGACCTGTACGGAATATTTCCACTCTTTTAAACCATTCATGTGTGTGTGCCGTTGGCCGAAATCATTAGCTTGATAGTTTAGTGTTTTCATTTCATTCATGTAGTATACTGAAGACGGGATTTATACCGATGGAAATATCTGTGAATTTCGAAAAAATGCGTGACAAGCCAAGAAACAGAAAACCGCTGGGATGTCGACACCAAACCAGGGAGCATGTGTGTGTACCGCTGACCAAAATCATTAGCTTCATAGTTTAGTGCGTTCATTTCATGCATGTGGTATACTGAACACCGGATTTACCGATGGAAATATCTGTGAATTTCGAAAAGATATATATGGAATGAGATTCGTGGTGATACGAATGCATCGTGATGAAGGCTTCATGGTGTGTTATACCCACCTAGGAAAAAAACAGCCGCCAGATATGCATCAAACGCCCGGGAGTATGGAATATAGGTATACATCTGGACTAAACTCTTTTATCAGGTAAGCTTTAGTACTATACTTGCGTTGAAACCCATGCAGACAACCTATTCAAATTTCAATGCATTGGCAACATAGCGTCGCACGAAATATACGCGCCCCTGTTGACCAGGATTTTTTATACTCCCACAACAACAGACAATTTGAAGACAATTTTCTAGCGGGGTGTTTTCTTGAACATAATTGCTGTAATATACTGTTCTTTTTGTGGACGCTAAATATAGGGGAGAAAATGGCAACATTGTGACCAAACCATAACAGTTGACAGCTGTAAAAATCGATACCGTGGCATAAAATGAGAGAGAGAGAGAGAGAACATTTCAATCTGCCAATTTTCGAGATGAAAATTTTTTCTTGACGAAATAGAAATGAACGCGAATCTATATTCTACAAAACATTTTTTCTTGACGAAATAGAAATGAACGCGAATCTATATTCTACAAAACACTAGAAAATATTAGCGTAGGTGAATTTTTTAGACTCATTTTAGACTGTTTTGTGCTTTCATCGAAAGTGAAAACACATCTCGAAAAGTGTGTAGCAGTGTGTCCGATAGACATGCATACGTGTGTGGACACTAGTGTACCCTCATACGCGTGCATCACTGAGGCACTACAGACCGTGACCGAGGCGCAAATTGCCCTGGCAGTGGAAGCTGCCTGCCCTCCCCCCCTTTCCCCCTTTCCCCTTTTTTTTCAATAATTTCAAAAAAATAGTAAAAAAAAGTAGAAAATTAAAAAAATGGTTGTTAGTGTTCATTCTTTTTTTTCTTTTTTTTTAAATTTAAAAAAAAAAATTCAGCCCCGCCCCCTTTTCACCCGTCCTTCCCCCCCCTTTCCCCCTTTCCCTTTTTTTTCAATAATTTCAAAAAAATTGTAAAAAAAATAGTAGAAAATTAAAAAAAATGGTTGTTAGTGTTCATTCTTTTTTTTCTTTTTTTTTAAATTTTAAAAAAAAATTCAGCCCCGCCCCTTTTCACCCGTCCCTCCCCCCTTCCCCCCAGCCGCCATCTTAAACCCACCACCCACCACCACCATCCACATGCCGCCATCTTAAACCCACCACCCACCACCCACCCACATGCCGCCATCTTAAACCCACCACCCACCACCCACCCACAGCCGCCATCTTAAACCCACCACCCACCACCCACCCACAGCCGCCATCTTAAACCCACCACCCACCACCCACCCACAGCCGCCATCTTAAACCCACCACCCACCACCCACCCACAGCCGCCATCTTAAACCCACCATCCACCACCCACCCACAGCCGCCATCTTAAACCCACCACCCACCCACAGCCGCCATCTTAAACCCACCACCCACCACCCACCCACAGCCGCCATCTTAAACCCACCACCCACCACCCACCCACCCACCACACACACCACGTGACATCAATACTCGCTTCTGATTGGATGAAACATGACGTCACAAAGGTCATATGCAAATTTCTGAGGTCAATAATACCTGCCTGACTCTTTGTATACTACTAACATGTCATCTGGCGCCTATGGGTGATACAGATTTTATGACAGGAACATCACGATATCTTACTGTCATCATTGAAAACAGGTGTCTACTCCGTCATTCAATATTCATCCCTCCTCCATTAAAGAATTTCGTCGCCCATAATCAAAAAACCTAATTCATATAACAGCATTAGAACCAATTTTAAAAAAAATACTGATCGTCGTATAAATAAACATATGATAATTTCTTGCAAGGACAAAAGATTTCAGTTATGCTGGCAAAGTCATCAAATATTATTCATCCATATTATTTTCTTTGTAAAGTCGTTATCCAGAGAAAGATGCATCTCAGTCATACTTTGTGGCTGTTCATATGAAACCATGGGAATCTTGAGGTATATACATGGGTTTATACGGTCATGAAAACTTATCGCTTTCGAGAAACTACATGTTATTTTGTCTATATACATATCAAATATACTCTACCAAACGACTTGGAAAGTAGTCATTCGTTAACATATATAAACTCCCTATACTTGTGTTCTGTTTTATACGTTAGTAAACTTAAAAATTAATCTCTTTAATACTGTAAAGTTGAATTTCAAAAGGAAAAAAATACTCAAGTTGATATGATTAACGCTCAGATTAAAATGTGACATAAAAGAGCGTCAAATAACGTTTTTAATTGGGCTTTCGTCACGTTTTAACATTTTGTATAGATTTAAGATATTTTAATTTGTGGCACATTGAACCAACGCGATATTTCGATGTAATATCACGGTGGATATGGTGACTCTAAATACATTAGGTTCATATTGGTTCAAGATTTTATATTACAGTTGTATAAAAATTTCCATGCTAGAATGTATATACGAATTAGCCAAAAACTGACGAAAGCTCAATTTTGAGCGTCGATCCACGCTTGTGTACGTGAATTATATTTATGAGTGTTAACGATATAAAAATTCGGCATTTTTTCTTTTCGAAACACATCTTTTTGTGCAGAATTAAATAAATATGTTTCGGCTTTATTAACGTAACACCTAATGGATTATTTCGTATGTTATATTATTACTACTAACTATTTAGAAGAAATTATACTGGTAAATAACGATATAGGAATATCAGAATGTCTTGCCTGCATCATTTTAACTGTTGACAGTGTATCTCTTGCAAGTAACTAGTTTGTTTTTCTATAAGATTTTTATTTTCAAGTTATTCTTGCTCCTAGAATTTTGGTGTATATAGTGTCGCGGGAACGAGATATTTCGATTCTTTTTTATGGACACTGACATTTTTTTTATGGACGCGGACATGTTCATTTTGTAAACTCGGATATTGTTGTATGGATAACGATTGGCTAGTATAGTATTTGAATATCGTATATCATATGATACAGATCATTTGAATATATATATATCATTGTATATATGAACAAATTCACATCGAGGTATATTATATCCATATTCAGAAGATGTTATGGTGACCTCAGGATATGTTCTTCTCGATCCCAACAAATTCGTTGTGTGAGCGCGTTGGGTCCATCATGGTTACGGGCACCGCTCTGAGTCCTCAATTATTTCTCCTAATTCAATAATTATCGCATCACTTTGTCGGCAGGTGCCTAGCTCAAACTACATTATTTTCTCGTGGTTATTTTTGCCCGGGGTAGCAGAAAACAACGTCACACGCGGAATTCAATAATACGAGCGAATTCAGCCAAACAGCGGGGCATGTATTGCTGATCATTGGTTAGAAATTACCAAACCAGATACGTCGAATTCGTGGTGACAACGCTTTCAACAGCAAACATATCCGCTGCATAGAAGAAAGAGCTTATCCGTATATAATTTTCTCTGACATCGATTTTTGCTCGATGTGGGAAGGCATACGTGATATGGACCAAATGGGTGGATGGGCAGCTGTAGATGTTGTGTGGTGTCCTTGTTGATCATTCCAACAACAGCAATACTTTAAAGAATACAACGAAATGCGACACTACAACCCATCAGAAATGCCCTTCCTCGACAGCCATTATTCAACACATTATTTTTATTTATACACATTTGGAATGGGGGCTGTCTGTTATACTTTCGATTAGTGAGTAGGAAATTGTTGGAAAACAGCTGGATATTGAATGTCGAATCTGACGCTTACTGAATATTGAAATGTCGTATCTTACGTATGCAAATATCCATAAAAATCCTTTAGTTCATGTAGGATATATTTTAAATTGTTTTATATATCAGATTGGTATAATTATGGTGGCTGGCATCACGTGTATATAGCTGTCATTGTCATCCGCATCAATACGGATAACTACATTGCACTTAATGTTCGTATTTGAATAGAAAACCTAATTGTCTGTCTGTGAAGATGGGAAATATTTGTTATAATAAATTTACGGGTTTGCCTTGGGGTGTGACTGTTCCGGAAATAAGACCTTTCCCCGAAGTCAAAACAATAAAATTGCAATTCCATCCTATTTTCTCTACAAGCATTTTGATTGGCTTTGAGCATCAAATCTCAACGAATTTCCGTCTGAAGAGGCCGAACTATCAAGACTCTTCTGTCGGTGTTAGCCAAAATTGATTCTGAAACACCGTACTTCAAATACCCTTTCATCAAACACCGTACTTCAAATACCCTTTCATCAGACACAATGTTATTAACAGGCAAATATTAAACAGTAAGATATACTGTTATAGCAAAACATTGCCAAACAATGGTGTCGAAAAACCTGCATGCATCGATGCAATTAATATCGTTTTCCCCGAAATATATCCGCAACCGCTGGCATAAATTGAAACCTAATTCTTGTATGACACTCAGTTTAATTGACAAAACTTTTAAAATCGTTTGTAGTCCATAAAAATATGAAATAAATTGACACTGGATTTATGACCAACTCGTCTTAAATCTGCATGCGGAGGGTGATAAAAGGCATACGCACATACTCTCGAATTTACCAAGATTTGTGTGATTCTACAACGTTAATCTTTTTCAACAGATTGTATACTGGTAGGACAAAGTGATTACCAGGAAACTCAATCAGCCGTGTTTGATTGTTTGTAAGACCATTTCAATATCGTTATAAACATATTTATACCTGTAGCATGGGACCCGACAGCAGCTTTCTCCTATTAATCATTTTCTTAGATTAATTCATTGTGGAAAATAAAGAAACTGTTGATGCCTCAACCAGTCTGCCTGGTAAAATCAATGCATTTCAAATTATGGTTTTATGAGTCGCTATGCTAACAACACTATTTTATTTCATGCATATGTGCATGATAACAGATCGTAATTTTATTTTTAATACGATCTCAATTACAGTTAGTCTATTTTGCACGCATACCTATGTTTATAATTAACTTGTCAATCAAAAACATGGGCTCGTGAACTACGTTGACCAATCACGTATCGTCGGGGTGCGCGTGTAATTAATATTACATCAATGTAACATTGCTCCCTTCTTTTTGAGGACAGGCATGTGTCGCAGTGCAGTAAAAAAGTATTTTTAGTCTCGTGATCACTTAATATGTTGGTGTTCTCCTGAAAATAGCCACGGTACATTACCATTTAAATAAGCTGCCCCCCCCCCCCCTCCCCAGATTTCAAACTTCGTGCTATTTATTGAATTTGAATGATTGATCTATAGTTCTGGGTAAATTTTCTAACCAAGTGATCACTATTATCAAAATTAGTTCATATGTACGGTAATTCCCCTAATAATTCAATCACAGGAAGTTCACTTTTCAACTCTGTTATTCAGACACAGAGAAAAAGTAACATTCCCATCCTTCATTCAAATTGAATAAAAGTCATATAATGACAAAATGGGACACTTTGTAGCTGGTGCCATCAAGAATATTTCCAGATAAAGCCATTTTTGCTGCACTTCCGGTGATCGAATTTTAGGGGAATTACCGTAATCAATATATCTCCGAGTATTTCAGATGTATTCTCTATACCTCGGAATATTTTTCCTTGAATCAGACTTGAACTTCATATGGCCTTTCGTTTCATCTTGAAATATAGCTAAGAAAAACACTCATAAGCAGTAAATCAGTGCTGGAAGTTTTGTAATTATAAAAATAATATATACATCAGTAAATCTGGGGTTAAACATATGCATTAAATATTTTATCCGTGTCATTTGTTTTTTCCCCCGACTAAGCAAAATTCCATGTATATGTATAATTTCTCAATTGTCTCTTTCATCTTATGACGTTTGGATATAGGAACTAAGATGTGATTGTTTTAATAACAATAAACTTATCAGCAGCTATTTCATCCGTAAAATGTGACGAAAATACCGAATATTTCATATCTGGAACTGCAATTACCCTAATGAAAAGCAAATAATTTATTTTCACCACGTATGGGTCTCGCATAACCAAGATAATGTCTAAACAGATTGAGGCGGTCAACAGTTTCCAGAAATTAGTGTTCATATCGACGAATCCTATTGATTGTAGTCATATGAACAATCGATGCTCTGTCAATCGATGCTCTGTCAATCGATGCTCTGTCAATTACGGCTAAGATGTAAATAATTTATTTTCACAACGTGTGGATCTGGTATAACCAAGCTAATCTCTGAACAGATTGAAGCGGTCAACAGTTTTCAGAAATTAGTGTTCATATCGACGAATCCTCCATGCCAAGCCGTTTTTCATGAATTGACTTCACATTGGTTCCCTTAAAACAGGGATGATCCAATAAAATCTTATCAGAGTGACTCAAGAGACTTTGGAATTCTATTTGTGTTCTACATTCCGCGAAACATCGATGGTGAATAAAAACTTCATATGCTTAAGTTTACTGCTGAAATTTATCGCAGACTTGAAAGTTGGAAGTTGGAAGTTCGGACAAATGTCCTATGTACCGATTCCCATTAAATTCTCAAAATCATCTAGTTGAAGAATACATGTATTAATAAATATGACCTTCAAGTGTTGATAAATTCCATTGGCTATAGTCATATGAACAATAGATGCTCAGCCAGTCGCTACTAAGATGTAAATAATTTAACATTGAATGAATTGTAGCAACATCGGCAATTGGTTAAACAATAATCCAATTGATAGTGATTGTGATTTTATGTATGGAACATCATCATGTCTTGCTGACGACATTGAACACTGTTGACCGCTTCTCTCTTAGGAAACCATCTTTGAGGGTTTTTTTATTTTTATTTTCATTTCATATACATTTGGAAGGTGCTGTCATACGAAATAGATCTTTCGATTATGGACGCGGAAATTCTTTTATGGACGACGACTGAATATTGAATGTGGGATCTGACGCTTGCTATATCAATTTGCAGGAACGTCAGAGAATTTATAGCCATGTAGGTATATTCGCAATTCAGTGCTGTCGGTTTGACGATTGTAACATCACGATTCCTTGTATCGTTGGAAACTGTTGACTGCTTCTGGCTTCTGCCAAATTATGGCTCAATATAGCTTGATTAATTTTTCACGGAGTAATGTATATTGTTCCAAAATAAAATAAAAATATCATGGTAATGATTTTGAAAGATATCAAACATACCACGGGCTTGACGTTTGGACAAAAATTATATTGACGAATCGAAAGATTTTGAACGAATCACGCTCCAAGCACAAGAGACCATGAATATAACTCTCTATACATTTAACTTATTTTTCCTGGGTATCCTTCATGCTTGTGAGAGTTGTCAGAGTTTTCATTTGGTAACACGATGAGCTGAATATTTTAATAAAATATAGATTTTGACTAGGCAGCGCGGGTCGAAATCGAGCCGCCTTCGATATAAAAGAGTGCGTGCCAACGTATATGTACGATGTTCTACATGTATTATGAATACGACTGAAGACAGAAATTACAGAAAGATGATCATTCCAAAGCCTGTTTTCTCATTCACCAAATTAAATGCAACATTAAAAGGGTGGTGGAAAACGATACCGGCGTACTGACAAGAAGTCAGACAGTATATTTCTAAAAACATCACAAGAACCAAAAGTGATCCCTGTGATGATCTGTACCACGCTTTTATTGTAGCTGTTCATGTGGACATCTTGAATGACGGGACCACAAACCCTATTCAGACATACCTCTATAAAGATAAAAGAGCTCTCTCTGACGACACCTCAACGATAAGAGAGAGAAATGCAATTTCGACATTGTTAACTACATGTATACCTCTTCCTGGACAGTAATATGCAGGAAGGCTCTGCATTTATGGCCTGTGCATACCTCGATTAGTAGCACTTGCCAGATCTTGTGCAAAACGTCAATATCACAAACTCACAGAAAGTACTGTCGTAGCACGCAAGATCTTTGGCGCTATGTTCGAATTCAAAGCGTACCCGAGATACAATGTACTCTTATGGAAAACCACTTAGATTAAGACTGCTGTATGCTGCTCATTATCCATTGTATATAGAGCCTTCAGCTTGGAAGGTGAACTGTTTTATTCACCCTGTATATATACTCTTGAACAAATGCTACCTGTATATTCCTGACGATGGTATAACCTGTACCGAAATATAGAATATCACAATGACATCACTTTTCGGAGTTACTTTCATACTAGTTTAAGACTACTGATCAGTGATTCGGATTTAACGCTTCGAACATCATGATGTCTTACCGTCATCATTGAAAACTGTTGACCGCTTCTCTCCTGCAGGAAATTAGCTTATAATTATAAACATTTTGTATTTCTGCCAGTACTTGGGATCGAGTTTGATGGTAGTATTTATGAAATAAGGTCCTTCGGTTATGGACGCGGAAATTCTTTATGGGCGGATCTGACGCTAGTAACCTGGCTGGACATCCAATCGGACATTCGATGCTCAACCGTTGTCCTGGAATCAAGTATTAATCACAAGCTTGAGTAGATTGGGTAGAGACAGGTTCATCTTGTATCATATGATGCGACAGGCGTGAAGATGCATTCGTGACAAGGACGTGGAACTGGGAAATATTAATATCACTAAATTACTACCGGATAAATTTGTATTTCCTATTCTTCGATAGGTCACAAACCACAAACAAACTTACGTAATATGTAGTAAACCGTCCGCGCACATCGTGAGAAAACTATATTCACTCTTTAAATACTCGCTGTCACAAATGACCCTCTCACCAGACAGCCCGTCGTTTCCGCCCAAACATATAACAAATTCAGCATAAATTCGTCACCATTTTTTCGACATACGACTGGTAGAAATTAGGTCATTCCGCCTGACACAAGTACGTCGAATATGGGAAGTGGGCAATCAAACTGGCCCAGAAAATTTCCTTATGAAAATATTGGTTGTTTGGCTAGTTTTTAGTGTTGAATATTACAGAAAAATTATAAAAGATACCACAAACAATTTCTCGTCAATCAGATATAATGACCAATCAAATTTCATCAGAAGTTAAGTCCTGATAACAATCTTTGACCCAAAAATATCAATGGTGGTTTGTGACCAATACGAAAATACATGGTCCTACCCAAAAACTGCCAGAATAGACGGAGGAAGGCATAGACAGATGGTCAGACGTACCAATTGTTTACGAAATTGTGGAAATCTTTGGCATGCCGTTTTATATGAAAAAAACTCGAAATGTTATAATAAGATAGGTTAAATATACATAAAATTCAACAAAACACATAAACAAAAACGAACAGGTAGATCCATCTGAGATATTTTGTATTTTTATTTCAATTTAAAATTATGCCGTAGAATGAGAGGTATTATATACTCAATATCAATTTTATCCAATGAATCCATAGACATGACATTTATCAATAATTAGACATATACATCAATATCACTTCTCGGGCTGTCCAAAATATAATTAATATTTACCAATGCTTGATTTTACGACAGCCGTAAAGTGACGTGAGTAAACGGTAAACACACACACATACAGTATATGACACAAAATAAACGCCATCGTTTACGACGAGACGTTTTGTGATATCTATACAGCGAAAATATTAGCTGTAAGATATTTTTTCTGTGATAAATTATTTTTTTTTTACTGTGTAGAAATATTAGATCGCTTCCAATGTAATCTGACATTAAATTATTTTTTCATCACATCTCCAGCGATCGAATATAGCTGCGATCGGAGAAATATTCAGAAAGTTCCCGTTTTCTTTTACGCTTAGGCCATAATAGATTTGCCTTGTTAAATTATATACCATATGTATTTATTTTATTAGAACAATATAATACAGTGATAGTATTGCAAGGAATCTCAAAAACATTTGCGCCTATATAACGTGTCTATAGCTTCCAAACACAAGAGATCACTGCGTGTATTACTCATGATGTGTCATCGTCCACACTCAAGTTTCAAAACACCTAGCACTACAACATCGTGCAGACCATGGATTCAACCTAACAAATATTGCACTATACGAATAAGACGGTTCACTGTACAGAAGTATATTAACGGCTTCAAATTGGCGTTCATTTACTTTCACTTCTTACCCATGATTGTGACATAAAGATTCTGCAGTAGAACGAAAATTCAATCATCAAATACTGTTTTCTCATTCATGATATTTTCCACTGTTTATGCAGTTCACACTATTGAGTCAGCAAGTGAGGGATAACATGCATTGGTGGTGGATATTGTGAACGGTGTAATGAGACAAAAGGTCAGCGTCTGAACGAGTTATCAAACTTAGACTGCATGTTATCAGGAATACACCTCTCCTGTTGTCCGCGCATAACAAAACAAATGGATCAGAACGTGTACCGACTGGAAGAGGACAAATGTGTTGGATGTTGCTTTTCATCCAAGTTAGAGATTAAAAGATATCATCTCTCTATCTCAGTGTTTCGCAGATAAAGAAATCCATTTGGTCGAGAACAACAACTGTGAGATTGCAATGGATATTTTATAATTTCGAAGATGCGCCCAGCACAGCATTTGCGCACGCGTTGTGTCGTCTGGTCTTAGCCAATCGAGATAGGAATGGTCGTCTGCTTTTATGCCTCTGGGCCATCGATCGGGCTTAACTAGACCACAAGCGATTTCAATATTTGCACAGGCAAAGAGTGAAAATTAAAAAATTTGACTTCCACTCAGCACGGTCAACAATCGAAATGGCAAAACCATCGCTTCGGGCAGACCGATTTGCATTTACAGCGAGCCCTTTATTTGTTGAAAAACTATTTTCGACATTATCCCATTAGGTCTAAAATCTTGCGTCGTATTCGACAAGCGTTCGACAAGCGTTCGACAGCGTACCTCGGGGAGAGTTCCGAGTCTCAAAGGCAGATATGTAAACCGACTGAGCGCACAGATTGACACTGCTGCCATAAATCTTTCCCGTATTCGCTCTCGAAGCTTTCCGCTTGCCAAGTGCTTGTTGTTTAGTTTCATGTCGGATACAGTACAGGCCATGGTGGCAGGTAGGAATGAATACACTAAACTGTGAAAGGCCCAAAGACTAGGACGTGGTGTAGACTATCCTCTCGCTTAAACAGGCTAGATAGACTATACGTATATGCAGAGAGACCAATCGTCCAACGTAAAGCAAGTATTGGTATCTATCGAGTACCAACAAATTCACGCGTGGCAAATATATATTGATGAGTTATTCTCCATGTGGATTTGTTCAAAGTTTGCTCAATCATTGCCCTGTGTGATTGTGCCACCACTATATACTCAACTCAATGTCTTAGAAATGTGTGTAATTGTAAATATATTTACGCCTATAATTTTGTAATTAAATCCCTCGGATGTAAGCTTCTGAAGGAGGACATAATATGACGATGGCAAAATCCATTCGTCCTCGATCAATAGAATTTTCGCTTTCCAAAACAGATCACCATATGGTGGCAAGTTTTTGACAGAAGATCCCCCACTTGAGAAGCAAACAAACTATCACATCAAGGTGGTTAGTTATTGAAGGATGATCCCCTACTTGAGAAGTGCACTGAATCAGATATAGAATCGCTACGGTCTCATTCCAGGCTAAATCGAGCAAATCTATTCGACTTGTGTGTAAACATGGAAAATCATAGTGTGGAGAAAAGAGCCTAACAATGATTGACTATAGCATATCCTTAGTCACACACGTATAGAAAATGCAAAGTAAATGATTTTCTCCGCTTCTCTCCTCTTAACATCAGAAATACCACTTCTTACTTTGTGCAGTCGTCTTAGCAGGCACATTGAAGCAGAGCTTTGTATATTCTCTAAGGTTTGCTTGGAAGCGCTTAGCTCTCAGAGTGGTTTGCCCAGCTTTCGGCATCAATTGATTGTGCAAACAAATCCCTGTTAAAAACCCACCAGTGGACATAGAAGCGAGCCGTATAATAACTCCTATACTTTTCCTTTCCCAACTGGAAGATTTAGACCTTTATGCGTAAAGCTCTCCCACCGATGCTCCACCAACATGCTCAAAGTGATTTTGTAGGTAAAGGGGACTTTGAAATAACCACTGAAAACTAAAACTGTCACCAAGTTGTCTTCAACGGGGCACTCACAATCACAACTAATGGCGTACCAAGTGAACCCGCACTATATGTCGCCGACTTCAAAGTTATATATACAGAGGATTGGTGTTTGCACGCGGGTGCTAATCCCGACAGAGCCAAGTCCAAACCTGACTTGCATGAGCTCCACATTTTAAAGCCAGTGAAATTCGTGCCCTTATTTTTTGTTACACTGCGGTCACACGACACAGAAATAAAGTCATCTCTCGCCGCCATTCCTACAATCACGTGATCGTTGTGAGAGGTCAAAAGGTCTGAAGAACTATTTTGCACTGCGTAGGTAAACAAAAGAAACAGTAAATAGCGCCGAGGAACATTGACGCTGAGAAATAGGCATATAGACAAATCTTCCGAAAATGAGATACAAAATAACCTTCAAGAAAATGTTGACATTATGCGTTGAATAACTTTATGACGAAAAGATTATTATGGCGGAGAGTTTATGCAGTAAAAGCCTGTAAGAATGTCTGCACTTGAGACAGCTCACCTAGAAAAAGAGTCCGGAAAGCACAGATTGCTTTCCACGAAGATAATTAAATATTTGAATAATACTACCACACATATGGGAGAATACCGTAACGGTTTTGTTCTGTGAGCTTTCAAATGAGTACAAAATGGTGTCTAAGGAGGAAAAACACCCTCCGTTGTATTTTTGCATCCCCGATTTTATGACATTGTCATTTATGGAATGAGATTAGAAGAGCGAGTGTCTTCTCCTTTATTTATGTTCGAACAAACTTTCAGTTCTTTCAATGTTCGTCGAGTGTTGTCCTTGAGTTTTGAGCATTTTCACCTGGAAACGAGTTCCCCGGAAGCAGAATTCGGTTCTGCCATCGCTGACGTCAGCATTACATCCATACAGGTTTAGGACCCTATACTGGGAATCCGGGTTCGATTAACGATTGATAGGCGGATTTGTTACCATCTTCCTAATCTCAGCACAATATCCAATATCACCCGAAGTCACTCAAGTTCCATGTTATGGTCCTGGGATGAAATATCTCAAACCAGCCATTTTTTCACGAACACCAACGTCGTACGTTGCACCGGAAGTCTGTCACCAAACCTCTGACGTCATTTCCGGTGCTACAGGGTGATTGGGATTGAATACCTGAAGAGAACGAAAAGGGCCATCTGGCGGCTGCATTTGCAACGGTTCTGGTGTAGACGAAGGGGGAAGTAACTCGCCGTGCATGAATTGCCCATCGTGACCCACTGTAAAGATAAAAGACATTCCATCAATATCATTACATTGACATACGACAATTTTCTATAATTATCTCATATATGATACAAATTTTCATGGGACTATTTTTTGCCTTTGAAACTATCAATAGGGAATATGCAGTCATGGGTGGAGTGGGAAAAAGATAAGGATGGATGTCTTTGAATTTATTGAACGACGGTAAAGAATTCAGACAATGCGGGCATTAGATCCTACAATCATTAGACAATCTTCATCCAAAAAGAATTTCCGAGCTATAATTAATTCAAACAACACTAGCAGTACCCAAATCTAGGCAGACATAAGATGAAGGCATTCATGTACGCACATGCTAGTTAGAAATACAAAACCATGTGTACAAAAAGTACACACAAGTGTGGCAAAAATTACCATGCCCAGTGGTGTGTCATGTACTCATCGATTCGTACTTTCGGCAAAATTTGTTTGGAGAAGTAAACAAAATTGTGTATAAATGGTACACACCACTGTGCACGACAGATTTTACCATACTTTTCTGTACTTTTTGTACACAGTAGTTCTGAGAGAGTACAATGAAGGCATTTATTTACACACAAGCTAGTTTCACGCAAGAGAGAGAGGCAGCAGTTTTCAATGTTGCCTGCAAGATACCACGATGCTCCCATCGTCAAATAGTATATGTATCATTCATTAGTATTTTTCCACACTGTTTAGGTGAAAATGTAAATCTGGTAATGTTAATTTAAAGTTAACTATATGGTATTAAAACTGACTGTAATATTATTTGCCTGGCTCTGTTTTTACGATGTTGATATTTTTTCTTCCTGTTCGAAATATGAAGGTGTTTTCTGTCTTTTTTTATCACAATAATACACAAAAGTTCTCTCCAGGATTGTTATTCTTATAGTTGCATCTTCCAACAGACATTCCTAATAGAAGGCGCTAACTGTCATCGGTCACGAAAGGGTCTAGCAATTCTGAGGAGCTATACAGTCATTCTAGCCACTAAGAAATTCAGATCTTTGCCATAACTGACAGTGAAAGGTCCCCTTGACTGTAGTTATGCAGATCAGAAGAAGGGGTAATACCACTGGCACAGTACAATGGCCAGACCTATATGGTCGATCAGACATGTTACTACGGCCTCGTGAGAAATAAGTAGCCATTATGCCCTGTTTTATATGCATGTGAAAGTTTAGTCTTGGGATCACAGTGTACTTCGATCGCATAAATTCTTATTCAAATCTATTCATGTCTTCGAATTACCTTGAGATAATATTACATATGCGGCACATACATAGGCATTTAGTGACCAAACTATATCTCGCGTTTAATAGTTACAATAATAAACAAAAGCTATGAACAATTCGGTTATGAGCAAGTGCCGAACAGCGAAAACTTGTGTCCAGTTTGAAAATCCTCGTTTTCAAGCATGGGTATGCTGTAGCTGTTGAAAATTGACGTATGGTTTATGAGATACGATGGTCAACATATGAAAGATCTATTACAGAGATTAATAAATATGTCAGATCCACCTTGGAAATTATAAACGAAAAGCGCGAATATATTGTATATAGATATTGTACGCCATGATGCTTCAATTTCAAGAGAGAAATGCCAGCTGATCTGAATTAAACGGAATACAAAATGAGAAATATAATCTATACATCTACGGAAAACTTTGATAACATCGATTCAAGAGTTGAGAGCCCATGGCGAAATATGAAAGAAACTTTAGATTAAACACGGGAAACCTGCAGATCCCGATAAGCATTCGAAAAGCGTTCTGTGAGAGCCTTTTGATTCGGAACAGTCAGTCGACCAGCGACAGAGCTTTCCACGATCTTGGTGCGATAGTGGCGCGGCTGTTACAGTGACGTGAGAGGTCTCCGGTGGGCCGAGATCAGGCATCGGGAGATTGCTCCCATCTATGATACTGTTTCTCACCATTTGCGTTCAATTAGTTTGCAATCACACGAGTTAGCTGGCTCGAACAGCACGGCGAGCCGTGGGGGATTCATTCGACCCTGCGAAGGGTCGACGGGCGGAAAAGAGAAAGCCAAGGGATACACAGCTAGCCAGAGTGATACTTTACTCCGTCTATATGGTTTTCCCAGATGCTGTTACATAAACTACGAGAGTAGATTTACATGTTCCGCTGTTGGAAACTTGGTAACACTAAATTCAGTTTTACTTCGGTCGTCTTTCAAATACCACGCAATAATCACTCATCACAGCAACGGGGGCCTCCGTTGCTGACATCCCAGCTTTCTAAACTTCCAGCGTGATGCTCCTTGACATGAAATCGTAATTGCTGATGATTTAAAAAAGACATCAAGAAATAATATCGAGAAGCGAGTGAACGAATACGTATATCTGCATAGAGGAGGGTTATATAGGAAAATTTACATTTCCATTTTGATCTAACACTGCCTAGGACATGACCAGCGACTTGCGTTATGTGAATGGTAAACGCAAAAGTATGAGTAACACCACAAAGGTCTGCGTTTTAATCCAAATTCACAAGATTCTAAATAGAAAAGGATCGAAGAATGCTTTTGTTTTCGAATAGCCAGATCAAAGTCATTAAGCATTCTCCAAGCAGACCTGAAGAGGGATGGTGTCCTGCCAGAGTTTACGAGATTCAGCCAATTCAAGCAGCTTTTAAACACTGTGTGGGAAATCTAAGCGCCAAGAAGAATAGTCTTGCCACCGACTAGGCTTACTTGACAAGAGAAAAAATCGACTGTTACCGATCTTAGCTTTGCAAAGCTCTCCGAGGAAAACTGTCGTCTTTTCATGCGGCGAATTCCAAGGAGGAGTTCGGGCGACAGAGCTCAATAAATGCCAACACCTTTGTATAGAGCAGATGTCGACTCAGGTCTTAACGGGAGCTTACAAAAGGCCTGGTTCGGGTCGATTTTATTTTATCGACAGTTCTGCACCCATCCTGAGAAACACCAGCGGTAGACATATACATATTTTGTCTCTTGAGAGGCAGGCATGAAAACAGTTCGAGCAGGTTGACCGTATCGGAATAAACATTCGATCATGGACTGTATTGCGGTCGTTTTAGCTGCTATATCTTTTACTCAAAGACTTCCGATGTTTGAAAGAAGATTTCAATTCTATGTCGGTTTTCATCTGCACCAACTTGCCCTTGAATGCTGTTACCATTATGCTTCTTCCAAGCTGTTAAACATGAGCCCCACAAAACCAATAAGAATTTGGTACCGATAACATATGCATGGTTTTTAAGCGTTCATTTTGACAGATTTGACACAAAAATATCATGAAGTCTTGCCGACGAAACCATTACCGGCACGGCACCACGAAAGCGCATAATCAACATGCATACAATTTTTGACGGAAAATTGCTGAACGGTTATAGAAGAATGATTCCTTCACATGGCACAGGTGGGGGGGGGGGAGTATAATAATTGTCCACTTTGTCTACGTCAAAACAGACTGAGGTGATGAAATGCAACAGCCAAAGTTGTTTCAAATCCCGTCTCGAAAAACCTGTCGAAGAACGCCAGAAATGCCGAAAACTTCAACACTGCTGTAAGACGTTTCCCAGACTGGTTTTCAGGGTTTGAATGAATACAGTCCACGGTGCCCCGACGAGGAAATATGCCCTTGTGACCAAGTCAAGACACCGAGGCAGTTGCCATATTTTCATGCTTGGCACCTAGGTTGTTCAAACAAATAGTCCTTCGTTAGAGATCAATGCGACATTCTTGCATGGATAACTACTCGGTGTTGAATAGATGGCTTAACCACGACCGTTCCTCCTTTTGTGAACACCCGTGTATACGCCACAAGTGTAAGAGCTAAAAAAATCTATGCCCGATAGAATACCATCAGGTATCCATTGTATCTATGACAGCTTTGACGGTCTGAAACCAAGCATTCATAACTAACGTTCCTTTGTCGTAGCTGGATCTATGTCTGAATTTGATTTTTTATTTAATTCTCTCTGCGCTTCAACCGAGCGGTGTTGTGCATGACGAGTGCATAGTCCAGCTAGTCAATGGGGATTTTCTAGTGACTCCAGTCGATCAAATCCTCTGCGAATCTTTTCAAGCCAGAAATGCGCCGGTTAAGGAGAGAAAAGCCATTGTTCGCCTAACAAAATGTAACAAATTTTCTGTCGATTCTGACTCGGAGTAATAGTGTTACAATAGTAAGAGTGCTAGGAATTTATTGATGTAGTGCTTACTCTAGAATTAATCCGATGAACATCGGATTTCTGACACAACGAGGCGTCAATTGAAGCATGCTTAATGTCTAATATACAGAAAACCCTTATTGGCATAATCCAGAACTCTGGACAATGTGAAGAACACGAAATACATCATTGGTCGCTCTCTCTGTACAGACATGGGGAGGGGGAGCGGCCGAACGCATACTTACACCCGCCACTTCCCACCCCCACTCCCACCCGCCCGGGCCGCTAACCAGTCTGGAGTATTACATTAGATAGCATGGATCAGATACCGTATCCAATACGCAACTGTTGCTTTACTTTATTGGCCTGGTTTTTCAATGAAAAAGAACCTTAGCTTCTCGCAAAAAAAAATTGTTACGTATTACAGGCAAAACGTTGCGAAACATTCTCATGGGATGTGGTTGCTACGTACATGGAATAAGCACTCTCTGAACTGGGCTACAGAATGAAAGGCAAATCGTTCCACTATGGGAACTATACAAGATTAATCTACAAACATTTAAATCCATCAAAGTGTATATCAGAGCTTTTTAGTCACCTCTTATCAGACGGGCTATACAACCTTACGCAAAACTATCTCGACCTCAAAGGTATTTTGAATTCCGGTTGAAATAAAATCTGATGCGAGTGCCAGATTTCGTGTTCTGTCGTGCGCCTGGAATTTTTACAGTCCATTCATAGCGATCAACATCTTCGGTTTCTACACTCGTAAAGCTTGTCAGTTAGGCTTGGTAAACTAGAAGTACAATTTGTTATATGCCTCTGCTTCATACCGCTGCGATAACAGCTGTCTAAAACCCGCTGTTCTTACATTCCTCATGAGATCACAACTCGGTGGTGAAGCGGCTAAGACGCGGCGATGACGGGTATTCTCGCTTAAACCCAGAGCGCATGGACTTATTCCCACAACCGAACACAAACACTGTCATCTTCACTTAAAATTTTCTTAACGAGGAACATGAAAACAGCGAGCTTTCTTTGAGAATCAAGTTTTACCACAGGCAAATGTGAACAAAATCCCAGAAAAGAAAATCAAAGTTTTTTCTTCGGGGAAAACTCCGACACAATCACAACGGAAACCTACGTTATGCGAGAACCATATTTCTTGGCAAGACCGTACAAGTGAGAGTTTTCCCACACAGAAGTTATCCTTAGCTGTCCTTTCCAATTATCTTGAAGTTATTTTTTTTTGTATTTTATACTATCCTCTACAGATTTTCCATTGACACTGTGAAATGCAAATTTCTGTTGACAGAAGTTTTTGAATAATAAACCATAAACACATAAATCTAGCAAGTAGTAGTAAAGCGTATATGGATTCTTCCTGGGGAGTGGAGGCAGTATAACAAGCGTGCTGGTTTCAACCTGTTAAATATTAGAGCGTTCTGTATAAGGGATTATGGATAAAAAATATTTTCTTGATGGAAACCAGATTATTTAGAACCCTATCTTGATTTCTGTGCGAAAACAAGAGTCCTGATTTTTTGGGCTATTCATTTTTCAACCGTGTCATATTTGCAAGAAAGTAAACTACAATTCAATGTATTAGAGACCTGGATATATGAAAATATGAATTATAAACTAAAAATCATATGACCATGGCTTGAATTGGCAACCAGTAACTGAACTTACTGTACTAGGCAGATATATTCCATACACAGTGTCAATGTGATTGATAAAATCTGTGCTGAAGCAGTGGTTGTCCTTTGAAATGAAATGAGATATGTTTTAATCGCACCATATACCATACTAGAGAGTCATCCCTTGAGGGAGGGAGGAGGGAATTTGGCTTAATGTCACACTCAAGTTTGTTTCACTCATATGGTGACAGTCAGTTTGGTTGGTGGAGGAAGCCGGAGTACCCGGAGAGAACCACCGCCCTTCGGCAAGTAACTGACAAACTTTCACACATGGACCAACTGGGCTCGAACCCGTGCCGGTTCAGCGGTGTGAGGCTAGCGGTCACCAGCGAAGCGCCTTAGACCACTCGGCCACCGAGGGACCGTCATCCCTTGAAAGGAAAGAAAGGGAGAATAACAGAACTGATGTCTATATCACTCAGAAGAGAGTTTCCTTGTCGGTAATATGTACATCAAATCGATAGATCTATTCAATCGATTTATTGCCATCCGGATTTCCTATTGGCGGTATTGGGTTGCCATGGGTGACCACCGTTAGGCTGTATTGGGCTGTATTGCAAGCTTGTATCATAGTTCGCAGCAAAAACATGAACCATGACGCTGGAAATTAAAATATACCAAACATACTTTGTTTGTCCAGTAAAACTCACTGTAAATACTATCAAAGCCAGTCGGTCGGTCGCATTTATAGAAAAACCAAAAAGTTGGAGACCAACTGCCGTGTATCGGTTTACTGTGAAAGCTCGTCGGTCGTTCAACCATCAATTAAGAAGGTGGTGTTAATTAACAGATGTCTGGAGCTATGTTTGTGGAACCAGCGAGAAAACATCTTCCAGTTGCTTCGGACGGGAAGAAACCATTCATAAGTGGAAGCGAGGAATATTTCTTTGAAGGTGGCTGGGTTCGTACAAACGGTCTCAAATATCGAACCTCATCGAGCGTGATGGACAGAGGCAAGTGGACCTGACTCCGTTCTCAAGAGCTAAAACAGAGAATGCTTCACCAACTGTAGGATGGAAATTCTCGCGATGGGTTTCGTGGAGTATTTTGAGTATTAGAACGCAAGGATTCATCTCTTCCTGAGGAATATACAGTAAATGTCCCTTTGAGCTTCCTTTAACTTTAACGAGATTTGACAATCGACCGAGAGTTGTATATGTATTTTGGTGAAAACAATCGATGGAGTGGAATACCACATGAGAGAGAATACTAAATTATATGACAGTTGAATTTAAACGTCTGAAAGTCACAAGGGTCAATACTTCCATATGAATAAATAGTCACACACCCCTCAAAGCGAGTTCGCGTCAAGAAATTTAGTTTTTCTACTTTTACTGAGCACTGAATCAACGACTTTACCTCAGTTATCAAATCTACGGGCGGAAAACGTTATGAGTTATACATTTAATGTAAATATCGTACGTATAAACAACAAATGTTTTATATTTGTACACACCAACAAGAATTGGTAATTGCAATACATAATTGTTTCCCAATTCGATTTAAAAAATGTCGGATTAAATGTATTACATCGTGTATTCATCCTTATAGGCTTCAGGCGAGCCTGTGGTGAGTGGGGGAGGATATTCAACATATTATTTATTTATATACCAAATGTTACTGGGTCAATGTAGTGTTGTTAATAGTTTTGCCATTTTAGCAGATAATGGGGTTAGGGAGAGATTGGAGTAGGTAACAGTCAGATTTAATTAAAAGTCAAATGGCTGGCGGCTAAACAAGATCGAACAGATGTGGAACTTGCACAACTTGGAGAATATTTTGATATAATAGACACGGCTCACTATATCACATTCAATTCCAAATATAGATGCAAATCTACAAATAATAAATGGATACACTATCATCGTATTCGTGACAAAATGAGAATTTCAACATGGAATTCGTACTAGTATATTGTGAGAATTTTGCTTTCTACGTGCATTCGACAAATTTGAAGAGGTCCAAAAGGCCATTGCAATACTGCTTAACCGTTGAGCGAACGGAAACGACACAGACGCGGAACTGTTCGTCGAAACAAGAAAATATAAAAAGAAATTTCAGAAAAAGAAGACCTACAACATCATCTGTCCCGACAAGCAGCCTCAAAATAAAATTGTCCTTATATTCGCTTCTTTTACGGCTGCATGCTTGTATGTAAAGCGGATTTCATACCCTTCTGTATAAAATTGTATTATCTCATTCACACGTCCCTCGACGAAGCTCCGTGTTATGAGTTATCCATGATGTGGGAAACTCATTTAACAGATTATTATAGCAAGCGAAACACGAGTTATAATGAAGTGTTCTTCCTAGTTTATGAAAGAGAAATTTTTCTGCAGTACTTTCTTTTCTGTTCGAAATCGAATTGCGAGGGACCGGAGCTGGCCCCGAAATAATGACCTGCAGCGGTAGGATGCCTTAGGGAAAGGCCTCCAATCGTCGACAAGTCGAAGACGGCAGGACCCCCGAGACTTATAACTCAGTTAGCTCGACGACGATTAAGCGCGGGAGAGGTTGAGATTTTCTACCGATAAATGTCTTTCTATTTCCAAGCCGGTGATCGTTAGTTTACGGGGAACCTCCCAGCGGACTTCTGCGGGCGATCTATTTCGTTCAAATCCCCCAAGGATCGACTGGCGCAGCGCTTTGGCTCATAATTCCATGCAAAGGACTTGATAAATATTGCTACCGAGCGACAACCAAAATCAGATAAATCGTTGTTTCCATTCAAATAACGGTCATAATTTCTGCCCCCGGGAAGCGCGCATGAAAGGTCTATCACCCGCAATGAATTGGCTACCGAATTATCTGCTATGGTTAGCTTTAGGGTCACGGAGACTGAAACACTTGCGATGGCTGTGCCAAAAAATTTCACAAAACCCTCTCGTAAAGGCCGACATAACGCCATGTAATAAACGCGTTTAAACTACAAAAGGAATTGTTGATTGTTTCCATCGAGCGCAAGAATTCGCTCGCTGGAAGAACGGTTAAGAACACTTAACAATTGACTGCCAAAGATGGCGAGGAATTCTAAAGACCCTAGAAGATGCTCAACCGTTCTGGTATTAATAAGATGTTATTTTCATACATGCTTTGGAACTGTATATTAGAAAGTTCCGAATAGCCATAATTCTTACAGAACAATAAGCGAAAGAACCTTATACATTGGCCGATAATTCCTATTCCAGAAAATTGTCTATTTACTTTATATACTTTTTTCTCTCCTGTGTTACTCAATGTTGCTTTTCCAATCTCTGGCGGTTTATCGATGAAAAACAACACAGCACAATATCAAAGCTTATACTATTTCTGTGCAACTCCCCAGAATAATCTGTCATTGTTCCTGATGAGCTTCTCAAAGCTGGAGGAATTTATGTGTTCAATTTGTTATAAATATGATGGATGTTTCGGCCTTTGCAGATCTATATGTTTTCAAAGTTAATATAGATATATTTCATCTTGGAAAAGAATAAAAAAATCGCACTGCCTTTGCGTGAGTAATAAACGTTACATATTTTTCAGAGCCAGACGAATACCTACGTTTTTGATCTTCTGTCTTAAACCCAATCCATGGCACAATAATACGGGCATAAATAATAAAATTTTCCATCACTGTTCAAATAAACCGAAAATAAGATACGGCAATTGGAGATTGATCTTTTCAGATACCTTAGATGGGAAAAAGTCCGGCCAAAATTGAACTGATTCCCTTGACGCTATTGAAACAATGGGGGAAATTGTCTATTTCACTGCTAAATGAAGAAACAGTCAACATGATTCAAATTAATGTCTGAGCAATAAATTTGAAGTTGCCCATATCCTCTGCATATAGTTGCTAGTAGATCCTGTGGTTTTATTTTCCCAAAGCAGTATACGGCAGGTTGACGACATGAACTAATGCGCATATCTGAATAATACTGTTTATTTGCCAAGCTTAGAAGACCTGAATGCGACGTAAAATCTCTCTCTCTCTCTCTCTCTCTCTCTCTCTCTCTCTCTCTCTCAGGTTTTACAATTATTTAGGCATTGTCTGTATACGTACAGGTATTTCGTTCCATTCAGCACAACGAAAAGTTTATAGTCCACAGTAAGTTAACGTTTATAGTCCACAGTAAGTTAACGTTTATAGTCCACAGTAAGTTAACGTTTATAGCCCACAGTAAGTTAACGTTTATAGTCCACAGTAAGTTAACGTTTCCTACTTCTATCCAAGTTGTCAAATTCTATCCAAGTTGTCAAATTCTATCCAAGTTGTGTAATTTGATGGTTCACACATTTATTCTGTTCGTATGTTTGCATATATATGGAAATGATGATTTCGTATAGAGTTAAGCCCCCACGAAGCAATTTGCATATACGGAAATAATTTTTGAGAGGAAAAATAATCGATCCCGCGATCCTCCATCCGTGGCGTCGATCTTACGATCTTCGATTCCCAGTGACTGTTAAATTATTCTTTCTCTCAAAAATTGTCTTCATAGATATATGAAGATGAAGTCTGTTTAACTATAATATTCTATCGGTGAGCGACACTTACCCCCGGGGTGAAGCGGCTGATCCATGTTCAGCGGGGGAGTCCCCTGTGAAGGAGGAAGGAAGGCGAGACCACCAGGCTCACCCGGTTGACCCTGGAAAAATTCGTTGTAACCTTGGTACGCGGGATAGAATTCCTGGCCGTTATCTGTAAAAATTAAAACAGGAGAAATTGAAATTGGAAATATACTTTCCGCTAACGCAATTGAAGTGTGCAATGTGCAGGATTGTAATTAGGTTGTCGAAATAAGAACAAAAAATAAATAAAATAGAAAAAGAAATGATCTGCCTCAGTGAATACGCAAATATTTCAACAATAATTATTCACATGCATTCACATGCACCGAACCAAATGTAAATAAATAAAGTTTATATAATGTTTTGTCTTTCAACAAATAAACACACATCTTTTGCTAAAAGGTTATGAATACGTGAGAAAATTTATATATTTTTTAGGACTTTTCGCTTTGTGTTTGAGGGCATGTGTTTCGGTTATAGTTCTTTAAAATCTATCCTTCACAGAAAAATTATGCTTCCCTATCACGTAATATTGCAATTATTAAAAATCTCTGATTCAAACCAGATCGTAACATCAGTCAATTGCCACGCTATCTTTTAAGTCAAATCAATCAGTTTTAATTTCTTTTGAAAGAAATGAAGTTCAGAATTGTTTAATGTATCCTCATTCTCTCATCGCCATAGTTGCATGCGAAAAGTAAATACCGATACACTGACCAGTCTCTGATAAAGTGACTGCATCACGTGACCGTAATTCTCGTAGATTCTCGTTTAATTAGTTGTTGATCTGGGTTGACCCATTTGGGGTAGGACATTTAATGCAGGTTGATTATAGTTCGTGCGTGCTCCCGTTTGTCTCGACCTAATTACCCCATGACACGTTACAATAGTCCAGGCAGGCATTAATGAACTTCTAATTCACCCTGGTTCAATTTGTTTACATCGCTTTAATTAGCTATATCCGCATATATATCTATGTTGATCATGAAAGATACATTTTATATCAAATTATAAATTCTGGTGAACTATTAGTAATGTCGCAATATTGAGTGATATCGCAAATTATACATCGCAAATTCATAGCTTGCATATATCACACACCTACAGGATTTCCCAAGTTGGCAAATATTCAGAATTTCGTCTGCACCATATCTAGCATATGAAGAATATTTCGGAATAATTGTAAAAATAGATTATTACTGTGGGTTTTTTTTCGCATTTCTTTAAAATTAAATTAAACATGCTATTAAAAATAGTCACAGCATGTTTTAACTATATAAAATCAATCACCTACAGAAATGTAAGTTTTACTTCAAAGCCCACAAAAAAGGAAAATATCCATCATGTTCATATGGAAATATGCGAAGCAGACATCAATGCCGTGGATCATTTACATACTAATTACACCTGTCACTCTGAGTAATCGTCTATGAACATATTCCAACTGTAAAATGAGGACTTTTATCGAGCGAAATTATAGCTTTGTCCATTTTAATGATAAACGCACGTCACGACCAAATCAAAACTGAATTTTGTCAATTACAGAAATCATTACAACGAGAAGAGCAGCTCACGACAACTATTCACAGTGTGACTGCACTCCATCAGATATCACTTCATTAGGACATTGATTTATAAGGTCTACCGTACAAATTCAACAACAAGTGCTGTACGGTGTATTGATAGTGCATTAACAGATAGCACAAATGTTATATATATATATTTTATACCTGACTGGGGTTAGGAGCTGAAAGGGTCTCACGGATTTTTTTTTCGAAATAATTTATGCGGAGTTTCTTTTATGGATGTCAGCTGTGATCTGACGCCTTCAGAAGGGACGTGAAAATGTTTTATCGTACTATGCCCGGCAATCCCTCCAAATCTAATATCGAACATATAAACGAATGCAATATGCGAGAGAGACTATTACACATTGAGAGAGACTATTATACATTGAGAAAACATAATGTTTAAAAATCAGACAATTATTGGAAAAAACTAACAAACACTTTTAGAGTGGTTCTCAGTCGCTTACAGTCGCTTATTGTACCGTACGTTTTATGATGCACAACATTCCATATCATGCCTGCCTGTGGGCAAAAGCGCAATATACATTTGGGGGTTAAAATATATGCACCATAAGGTTTGTGTTATCACATGAAGGCTATATGATTTATTCGTGAGAAATGGAAACCATAGTAACACGTCTTTTCTCCAGTTAAAGTTCGAGACAAATGTTACATATATCCTTCAAAAGTTAGAACTCGCGACGTCGGATCGTCTGCTTCCGAGGAAAGACGCACACTGTCAGCGTTTGTTTGAGGCAGACGACAGCTTTGCTGTTCCAGCCACAAAAATCTTAAAATATTCTGTCACCAGATCTGTCTATCTATCACAATCAGTCAACAGCGACCGGCCCTCGTCATCGCTGCACAAAGAAAGAATGTTTTTCAACTACTGCTAGATGACGTCTACTGTAAACCATTTTGTCAATGTCGTGTTTGTGGCGTTTCTCTTCGGTAAAAGTCTACAAGTTTTGCAGTTTTCACCACATTTCTTTCAACCGAGAATGAAACTTTCGGTCATTAATCCCCAGTTCGTTGTTACAACTGAAATTATAGACACAGATGGAACGAAGTAAATGGTACTCAGTAACAGTCTACGGACTATAGTGTTGTTTCCTCTCAAAATGAAGACTAATATAGGCCTAGACGTCAGATCCGACATTCAATATTCAGCCGCGGTCCATAAAAGAATTTCCGCGACAGTAATAGAAAGACCTATTTCGTATGACAGTTAGCAACGATTCCAAATGTGTATGAAAAAACAGAACATGATTTCCTACAAGAGAGAAGCGGTCAACAGTGTCCAATGATGTCAGAAGGACATGGTGATGTTCTTTACATAAAATCCTAATAACTGATCATTATTCTTTATATCCTAATGAACTTTAAAGTCGTTTCCAAGAGTATTTATCTCAGTCATGAATACATCAGTTGCCGGTCGTCTGAAAATGGCAACAAAGAAGAGTTATTGCCCATTTTTCAGAAGCAAGATTCAGATACAGCAATGCCTTCAACATGGGCCTCTGGAAAATCACCGTCATAAGTTTGTTTATAGACAGTGTCAGAAGCTGACAGGGATCTGAAATATCACTGAACTGTTCTAGAGTGAAAGGAGTCTGAAGAAATCATGTGAAAAATCCTTTGAAATCAACTTTTTCAGCAATTTTCAGTCCGTGCATATACTTACAGCATGCGTGAGACAAACGTTTACCCGTGGTTCGCATTGCACTATAGGAAGGAAACATGGCGGTTTTTGCTATTTTTAGACGACCGGCAAGGCGTGTATTTCAGCTTCGATGCTCGAAAGATCTTTTTCGTACGACAATCAGTATCGATTCAAAATATGCAAGAAATAAAAATTTAAAACAATAAGATTGGCCTCAACTCCGTCACGCTGTAGGCAGCCCTCATCCACGAGATTGGTCCGCGTCAAAAAGCGACGAACTACTTTCGTTGATAGAAGATAAATCTATTGTATATCTATTAAACGCATTGCATGCGCAAGGTTGTCTTTGAAGGAAAGCAATCGACAACAGGCTACAGTTGATATTCTTATAGTTAAATCCTATAGCAAAGTCTACTCGTACCAGAATGAATGACCAAGCGGATACATGTAGTGGTTTGATATACCATTAAGCAAAATGTATCAGGAAATGGACAGTTGATTGATTCATATCAGAAAAACTGCTTGCTTTTTTATCTAAAAATGTCGTTTGGAATAAACTGCAACGCTTGGCTATTTTTCTCTATGGTCATATATGGTCTACATTAAGCGCAGGTGTGCCATTTGGTCAGAAATGGAGAGGACATTTGATACGTATAACACTGGAAAATGTTATTTCTATTCTGCTCCTCACTACAAGGGCCTGTCAAAATTACAGGTGCCACGGGTGAAACTAGGGTGTGTGACTGAATGCCGCTCTCTAAATCTGTAATTGTCGCTGTATAACAGCGTAAGTATAGCTACACGTTTTTATCCCTCCCCTTGTATACACGGGAACAATGCGGATTTCATTTCATTTCACCAATTCTTCTTTTTTCAATAGCCCAATTCACTGCTCACCCAGTGTCAAGAGATAAACGCGGTATCAATTCGACTCGGTTGTGTTTCCCGAGCCCCTCCCCTTGTTCAGGATTGAGTTACGTCTTTGAATACTCAAATGTGAGGCTGTCACACACGTGATTGTAATTTCTGAAAGGAAACGCTTGGATGTGATCGATTTCAGGAAATTCACAACAATAGTCAGCGCAATGTACACCGACATCGACACCTCTACTTCATAAACACTCGCCCCATCCATAAAGCGCCATATTCATACCAGTGTATACAAAGTTCTGGCCGAGCACTTGAAATCACTAGCCATGCCACTCAGATGAAAAGAGGACCAAGCAGAACAGTGAAAACACCTCCACTCTTTGAAGTCGGCCACCTATTAAACAACCTCTATAGTTACATTTTTCTCTAGGTTTTTTATATCATGCTAGTCAATATTTGTGCGACTTTGGACCGAGGAAGAACTTTGGAGTCCTGTTGCCCCGCATGAATCATGATTCCGCTAATAGATTTTAGCGATATAAGCTGGGTTGTGTACAAAGTACTCCTGATGTCGCAGGAGGCGCCTTAATATAAAATAACTCCTCGAGTTATGAACATGTCTATTGTTACGATATTACCACTCACTTCCTTCAGTAAGAAAGTATCCGTTTCAAGTGTAGAGAAAAACTTGTTAATGTGGCAATATTTTAAGAACTAAGGGCAAAAGGCTCGTTATTCTTGTATTGAAACCAGTATAAAGTTCTCACATAACCTTGAGCTCATATTGTTTTAATAAGAGATCAATATATGAATTCGATTATCTCGCAGAACAGATCCCAAAACGCATACACGTATAGAAAAAGTATTATCATAAGAATAGTTCTAACGTTGTACCGTTTGGGAGCTTCACACTTTGCAAATCAAAAGACAAACAGCAACGCGTTTAACTTCCTCTCATGGTTGCAGATAAGCCTTTCATCGGATTAAAAGTATATGTTTTTTGCAGGCACTTGAACTGCAGTTTGTTCGCTCTTGAGTTCACCGGAGAGCAGCACAATATACTTCTGCCAGTAACAGTATATAGATTTCATTTCAGGGGACTTGAAAAAAAAGAAAGATATTGCGCACCATATATTCTGCGTATATATTGATGACATTAATGCTGCTGTAGTTTTCTACAGCACATTCAAAACTCCAGAGATAGGTCCACATTAAAAGCTGCACCACCAAGGGCTAGGAGTCTCAGGACAAAAGGTATCTACTCCTTGTTGCCCATCATGCAGCTATAGCGCTACCTCTGTCTTAACATGTGGCCTCAAGTGATGTCCATTCTCACTGATGGTGATTTCGAGAGTCTCTTCAGTACGGCCAGCAAGGTAAACAATGACCATCTTCAAAGACATGCGATAGTTTCCAAAATCTTTGTCTTGCTTGCCATTGTGAAATCTGGCTCCCTCTGGATACTCCGGCCATAAGTGACCACTTGACCATCGGTGAAATCTGTCGGGTTAAATCGTGTCGAATTCATTCAACCTTGGCAGACAACGGTCAGTTACAATGGACAAGAAAAGCTTGGATAGTGTTAACAATTTTGACAGAAACTTTATTCTTTCTCCATCCTCTTGTAACTCGACTTTAAGAGTTTCACCAAACAAAAGATCTCCTTCTCACTTTCTCGAAAATGAGCCATTAAAACGGTAAATAAGGCCGGGCAAAGCACACATCTCTGCAGAAGTCCCCAATTAGTGTGTAAATGAGGCTATTTGTCCATTCATTCTTTGAAAGCATTCTTTGACAACACTATTGTCAGTCTTTATTCCATGAACAGAATAATACTGCAAAACTTCAAACCTTTGTTATTTTATTCTTCGCCGGTCATTGTTAATTTAGAATGATAACGCTACGGTCAATAATATTCAAGACAGTGAATCATCAAAGTTTCGTCTCACTGTTTATCGTTTGAAATATATCCAAACATTGTTTGGCCGTTCTCTCATTTATGTAATATACACAGCTTTTATTGTTGCAATCTAAATCAAACATTATACAGAGCAAATTATGTTCATCTGGAAAATTTGCCATCTGCGAATATATCTTAGAATGTAATTCCAAATATTAGTTGAACCGACCCAATCGGATCATACTGAATGGCGCAAACAATTCTTCGAATCCAACATACTATCGGCTTTATAAAATTGAAATTGAAATGTTTACATCGCATTTAGTTTGGGTTCTATAAATTATGAACAGTTTGAATCAACAAGTCCATCCAGTTTCCCAACAACTGTGTTAATATTAAATCTCTTATCACATTGAATCAACCGTTTTAACCTTGCAACAATAGTGTGGATACTGAGTCAACTTATTGAAATTTCATACATACACCTCAAAAGGGACATATTTACATAGTTTTAATATTTCATAAGTGTGCGTGAAATTGCATTACGCGTTAGGGAACTTGGACCAATTACCCAAGTGCAAAATTCTCAAAAAGAGAATTGATTATATAGCGTTTTTGTCGTTCATGGAATAAAGGACAACAAAAGTAAAACAGGCAAAAAACAATTCTACAGATTTATAACATTCTCCATCCTAGGCTATAAAATATTGACTCGAAAAATACTAATCACACCATCTGTATGTTCTGTGTTTTCAATTAGGGAAAAGTTAAGTAAGTTTTGGAAAGTTGACGTCCACGCTTTTTCCTCTCAAAAGGGAGACAAACAGTATTGGTCATAGTAGCAAAATGGAACTAGTATACAGAATGCTGTGGTATGATTTTTGAAAAATATACATCTATGAGAACAAATCTTAAAATTGAGACATAATACAAATTTCAATGGTTTATATCTTGTGTTAGCTACCGCGTATAGTTTTAAGTTACTGATGGTGATTCTATATGCTTTTATTTATTCATCAGTTACAAATGTTAAATGAGGATTGTAAATTCATAGCATTTATTAAGCCATGCAGCCACGAGTTTAGGTGCTCTATCTTGATTCTCGTCATCATATTGAGAATTAAACATTGCTATGCAGTTATATACTGAACGGGAATACATACAGGTTGATATATCCTTATTGCCAAAAACAGTGGTTCGGGATTTCCCCACAAACAATTCCCCTCGTTTCTTCATCCAGACAAATTCCGGTAATTTTTATTGGCAAGTATAGTTTCCTACACAATCACTAGAGAAAGTAAATTTGAATGATCTCCTTTAAAATTTCATCATATGTATTTGATCGAGGAAAATGGAGCTTCACATGGCCATTAGCGCTCGCGGGATTCGGCTCGCGGTGGAAGGGTTTACACTATGAACACCCGAGAGAATAGGCATTAGTTCGAAGCGAGTTAAGTCAAAATGCCGTTATTTCGAGAACTGGCAAGAGGTAGCCAGTTACAGTTGGCCGGGATAATAAAGCCCGGAATTAAGCAGTTTCTCTCCCGTTGTCCAAAATGGTCGTTATCTGTCAGGCAAACGACCAGAGATTTCGGGAGAGATCGGCATCATCACCACCATCATCATCATCAATCAGAAATTGGAAGAGACGGGGCCCTCAAGAGTATCGTTGAATGGCTAAAGACACGGGTAATTATCCTATCATGGCATTATGGAAAAATTTTCGGTTTGCTTTTGGTGTTATTGGCCCTCGTGTCGCGAGATTTATTATCCTAACGGCATCTGGGTGATAGTCAAATCCGCTGAAGAGAGATTTGTAAGACGGGTGCACGAAAACTTGGAGGAATCGCGGCACACGCAATGCAGAGGTAAAACATGCGAAACTCGACCCTAGATTTTATGGAATCGTGGAAACGTTGCCTGACATAAACCCATCATAGACGATCAGTCGCTTAAACTGTCTTCATAGAGATAAAGGGAAGCGCGTGCCCAAAAAGACAATGAGCTAAGAAATACAGATTTCACATGTTCAAAGGTTGTCCGAGAATGCTTAAGAGATAATCTCATGAAAGCCGCTTAGATACCGGAAACACCTCTTTACTGCCCTGCACGTTCGCCTGGACCAGGGTGATAAGGTTCGGGATCAGTATACATGAAATCGGCATATTAAGGTGGGGGTTGTTACACACAACCAAAGTTAATGTATTTAGATAGATCGCGATAGACAGAAAGTATCTGGATAGAAAGATGATTCTTTTGCATGAATGGAAGGGACTGATAGGAGATGTCGTCTCTGACTATAGCTGATCGTGTTGGGACAATAATCGGGACAGACGTCCCATAGAAGCAATGCCAAGCACAGATGTCCAAGCCTTTGTCTCGGCACAGAGGGGGTTTGCGGAGCCTTGAAGCGCTTTAGCGATCTTGCTAAATAGGAGGCATGTACGAGTGATAATACTGTCTTTGTAATACGGTCACAAACAGCTGAATAAAACACTCGGGATGCGTTCTAGGTCCTGGTGAACGTGGAAATCTTCATCGACAATGTAAGACTCTGCCAAACCCACGATGTTAACCAAACAAAACACAGTAACAACTGGCGAGAACAAGCGACACAACTTCGCCCGAGCTGCCTCTATGGACTTGTATTGCCACTCACTTTGCTCCGGACGAGAGTTTAATATTCATGACTCGAGCAATAACACACCTATAGGTTCGACCTGGCAGTTCCTCTTTCATTTTTCCGTTTGTACAAACCCGACAAGAAGGCCAAAGTTGGAGATAACTGCAGCGAACAAACACGACAATTGTACATTAAATGTTTGATATGGCCCACCTCTAGAGCAGTAAGACTCGGCGTCAAATCAAAAGAAATTCAACAGAAATTTACAAGTGAAAGAAGATCGCACGTGTACAACAGGCCTGTAAAGTCTTCTTAACACCGACCATCTTATATATTCGGGGTTCGTCTTTGTATCGTTTCTCGCTGTTAGTTGTTTCTTTACATTCAACATGGTTTTCCTTCGCTTAGGCAAATATAATACACACACATATACTGGAGGCAATTCACATCAAATATTTGATAAGCTTTTGAATTTCTGCCATCAAAGAGCGGGTTAAACTCATATATCAATATGAAGAATGGATGTTGAGAGAGATAATTTGCCCAAAGTTAACAAAATTTCCCCACTGAAAAACGAAATGTGAACCCTAAAATACTATTATACCTATATATTGCCAAGAATATACAACACTGAAATCAGAATAATTATGAAACGAAAGAATAGCAGATGTTTATTGCATTTGCCCTAACATTTTGAAGTAAAATATACCTTTCCTTAGTTAATGAAGTCGGTGGCATCAATGTCATTAATAATGCTATCGGCACTTTAACAAACCGCTGACATATTTGTACGGTGTGTATGGTAAAAGTTTTCCAGTTGAAACAATGGTATAGGTTAGAGCAAACATTCTATACGCTGAAGTTGAATTCAACCGGTAAGACAGATAGAGATGTCAGTTTCCATTTAGAATACCTGGCGGCAATTACTTGAAACCATTATTCATGATCAAATATAGAGATTAAAGACTGATGCAGTTAGACAGATAAAAAGACTTATAGCACCTGCGCATATATGTTTGTTCTGAAGCGTTCGAAAAAATATCATTTACTGCCTACCCGGGGCAGATGTCTATGTAAATGTGGCGTACGTAGATGCTATTTAGATGCATTCTCAGATACCTGTTTTATTTTCCAAACAGGTGGTCATGTTGGTTATATGCTTCCTCACCTGAAATCTTCATTTATTTGAAAAAAGTAATATGAGCACGCCATCATGGGTTGACCTATACCAAATCCCTAGGCTAGCCTGACTGTGGCTATCATCACCAGACCAAGATTATTAAAAAGATATTAAAAAAAAGCTCCTGGCTTGAGAGGTTGGAGTATGCTGGTTATACAACACACTCCATGCAGCAAATGTAATCAATATGTAACTTACCAGAGAAGTATCCGAAACCGGGACCAGCAAGCATTTCCGGACTATCATCTAAATCGTGAGGGGACATCCCGGCACGCAATGCACGCATCCTTCTGGGGTTCCTGAAGAAATGTCTCCTGGCGCCTAATGCGCTCAGTTGCTTCATTCTTCTCTCTTTCGATCTTCTGTTTTGGAACCACACCTGGAATTATGAAACAAAAATGTCCAACTTGAAATTTAGAAAGATGTTTTTTTTATGATTTAAACTGGAAAACTGCGCGCTTGAATGACACATGAATACATCCCAGTATGATAACGGCCAGGAACACCATGTGCTATCTGGAATTCAACTGATGAAAGCCTTGCGATCATCTGTAATATTCATAAAAAAATTCTAAACAAAAATTTCTACATAAATTCTACATACTGTTTTATTTCTTTTGTTTTATTGACTGGATGATGTATTTATCTTGAGAATAAACCGAAGTATTTCTTTAAAAAAAATGACCCCTCGAGGGCATCGCGTGATTGGGGCGAACCCTCTGGCTGCAGCCCACCTCAACCAGCCCCGTCGAAGAGAAAGCACGCAGATGGGACCGGCCCCACGATAATTGCTAGTGGCAAGAAGTAGCACGCTATGTTCTCTGCCGTTAACGAAATATTGATGGCTCTAAAAATTAGAATGAACAAATTGGCAAAGCGTGCGAGGAACTAGCCACGAGCAAAAGCTTGTCATCGATGATATTAGCCATTTATATTGTACATTGGGATGTTAAAGTACTGAAGGGGTGTTTTTGTGCTTCAGTGACCAAATGACTGTTGCCGGGACAAAGGTTCCTTCAGCCGCACTGACCAGACTGGTCAGCACATAATATATTAGGCAAAGTGTCAGGTAATAAACAGAGAAAGGAAAGACCATACGATTTTAGAAGACTAGCCTGTCCTGGTCACCACACACAAATCGAACCATGCACGCATGTGTATAATTCCATAAATATTTCTGTTAATCGTATTTTAACAATATCCTAAAGCCGATGTGTTATTGGCGAAGCAATTCAGACAATGCAATGGATACATCGCTCCTCCATATAACGTTGTCGATTGGCTTCTGAATTTGTATATGAAAACATCTTTTTGAAATTCTGGTTTTTTCCCATAGAGCAAGTTGCAGAATTGTATCGTAGAATGTGGGATGTGGGTAACGGCCGTTTGAATATCGTGTGTTTTATATCTTCGTGATGTTCAAATGGAACAGTCGAAATCAGAGCGTAACTGAGATAAATACTCTAGAAAACGACTAGGTAATTCATTTGGATAAAGAATAATGCTCAGTGATTAGCATTTTATGTAAAGAGCATCGTACAAAGTATCCGAAGCATTGTTACTGTGTTTTGTTCGCGAATTCATGCCGGTCATCATGTTAGTATAATGATGGAGTAGCCACAAAAACATAAGAATATTATGTTCAACCGTGGACGGACAGAGTAGAATGGAAATTCTGGCCAATATATTGCCAAGCTGGCTTCACTGAAGCACTGCCGAGACTGATTAGTGATAAAGGGCAACACCACGAGCACCCATACTATATTCATCATACCATGGGAACCCGAAGTTTCCCTCATATTTTCATTCCGATACCAGAAGACAAGGACTCAAGACTCGATGACCACGGGCAAGTTGTCCAATGAAACCGATACAACAACCTAGACGTATTCAAACCGATTACAAACTAAAACAACAATTCTTTATCCCTGGCTTGGCTCTTTTCCTGGGAACTGGTTCCGCTAAAATTGGATTTGTTGGTCTTTACTTCGCCAGAGAAAAGTCCTTTTAAAAATTGGATTAGATACGCATGGACGGATCTGATTGCATTGGTTGTTGGGAGGGTTTTGTTTTGTTCTGCTCAAAGATTCCGTGAAAAGGCAAACAGAAAAAGAGCAAGGCACAAGATCAGATCTGTTTGGACGAATACATGGTTTTGAATGAGAGCTCAAATCAAGTCTAGCAGGGCACACAATGCCCGCTGGAGATTTTTAGAACTGAGAGACTATGAGAACAAAACCGATTCTGACAATATCGCATCATCGAAATATCAACGTGATGGCGGGGAGTCGGTAAGGTCTGGCACATGTAACTGATAGCCCAATGGCCATTGAAAATTATTTTGTCCCAGACTCACGTCCGTGATCCGGCCATGGAAGCCGATTCTTCACCCAAAGCACCTGCCCTGAGTTTTCACGACTTTTTCTGGGCCGAGCAGACTTGACACCTTTAGAGAAATTCAATCTATGTGAAGGAGGTCTTCTTACGTGTGCAACTGAAAACAAAGCTGAACCCGCGCTTCAAACCAATTAAACAAACGCAACACTTCCACATTTCACTCACGCGCGACATGCTATACCCTCTCATAACTGGATATGACTATATCATCTTTCTCGTGCATGAACCTTGAACCCTGAGTGATCCGAATTGTTTACAACATCTCAAACATAAAACTAATTCATAGAAATATAGTCCAAACAACAAAAAGTTGAGGTCTAGATTGATATACATGTAGCATTAACATCGGTTTGAAAATACTAGGCTGAGATCACCTATCTCCAATTTAGGATTCAGGAATACTAGGCTGAGATCACCTATCTCCAATTTAGGATTCAGGAATACTAGGCTGAGATCACCTATCTCCAATTTAGGATTCAGGAATACTAGGATGAGATCACCTATCTCCAATTTAGGATTCAGGAATACTAGGATGAGATCACCTATCTCCAATTTAGGATTCAGGAATACTAGGCTGAGATCACCTATCTCCAATTTAGGATTCAGGTGTTCACAAGATTCCTGTGCGGCCTACTTAAGAATGGGATATCTATGATACTTTAGGAAATATTACGGTACCATAATTGAACATCTGTGTCACAACTGGGGCAAGATCATTCATCGTCAAGATTGGTCTGGTTGACAACCAGATGCATATCACGTATGTCGTGAAATTTGAAAAATGAACCTGAATATAGTCATTGAAGAGATATTGTGGTACCAACATTGGAACTAGGTTTACCCTATGACATTGAAATAATAGGCCGAGGTCAGTCGCATTCAACAGTATTCAGTCCATAGACAGATACCACAAAGATCTAAATTTAACGTTTTGTTACAATCTTTCAAGACATTAACAGCATTGGAAAAACTTGTAAATGTATAATTTGGCTTGAATTTTTTTTGTCAAATTAGACCATTTTAAATAGGCTTCTCAGTTCTGGCCCATTGCCAGCGTCAGAAGTGTTATAAATTTGAAAAAACCTGGCTATAGTTCTTCAAAACATATCGTGTTAAAAGGATGATGAACACACAGACAAACGAACGGATCGACAGACAGTCTGACTACACTGAGGACAACCACACCCCTTCGACCAAAACAATTGGCAGAGGGGTAAAAATTGCACTGTAATTCTGGATTTGTGAACTGAAATGTGACAGTCAACTAGATTTCTGGCTACTCCTTTTGTTAAAACTCAATACGTTAACAACAAATTCAACGTACAGAAAAGATGAGACCAGATATATAGTTAATGTAGTTAAAATTAGAGACTACCTCACAGGGAGAAAACCGTAAATCACGCTTTTGACCCGCCATCATCTTCTGTAAAAGCAGCAGTTAAGTCGATCAACTTAATGCTGATAACAGTTTCAAAAGCGGCTTAGCCTGACACGGTGGGTTAATGTTGGACGGAGATAGGCGACAAAGCCCTCCCAACTTCCGCTTATCTTTACTGAAAAATTTATAAAATAATGGAGAGCCGGTTTTAAATCTGGTAGTTTTAAATGTCCTCAGGCGCACTCAGTTTTATCGCATTTCCCACAGGTTAAGAGGACACTTGTTATTTTTGTCAAAGTTTGAAGTGATGGGTAGGATATAAAATCTGACAAAACCCAAAACCCGAACAACAGAGAGACATTCATAGTTTTCATTTGAAAATCCAGCGGCATACAGTTAATTCATGACTGATTCAAGCACATATGTCTGCCCGGGATGTGTACTTACAATACATTTCGATTATTGGTGATGAACTTATTTTATGGACTACAGCGGAATACTGAATGTCGGATTCTTTACAATTATTATTCGAAATTAAAACGGATATTTGAGTGCGAATTTTTAGAGGCCAAGAACTGATAAAAGGCGAAAAGCGCGAGCGACATTTCTGATGGAGCTCTTCAGTTGAATAAGGTGCATAATTCTATATGCTGCATGGCCGCTGCCAAAGAGCGATGTTATTTCCTGAGTCGGACCATCAATCACCGCTTGGATAACTAGGTGTCAGTCCGGATTTGGACCCGGCCTGGACGCTACAGAGATAAGACCTCTCCCAGGACGTGTTATTGACGTCTCAAAAATCGACTTTCCTCGCCAAGCCTATTTCAGATTCCTTCCCAAATCAAAACTCGTTTTCTCCACGGCCAAGCCGTTCCCATAAGGGCGAAGGCGAAACTTACGTCATTTACTTTTCAAATGGAATTCTTTGCAGAATGCAATTGAATAGAAGAAATATCAAATACTCCTCTATTTTATTTAGATCGACTCATTAGAGTTTGTCCTGAAGAATTCGTCATGTTATCCTTACAGAAATATCAAATAACCAACAGATTTAGAAATCTGAGGAGACGAGATGAATAGGATAAATTTCCATTTGCCATTGAATTATCACTTCGTAAAGTTTAATTTAATTCTACCAATAAAATAAAGATTATCAAATCAAACTTATCCTCATTAAGTAATCATGAGACAAAAAATACACCTTTCTTTCCCACCAGAATATATCTGCTGAATGGGGAGAAAATACTGCAAAACTTGGCCATACTTTGTCTCCAAAAGATAAGTCGATTCAAGATACAACAGCGATCGACGAATAGCAAAGATGTTCTTGAATTTATCTAGATTTATCGATGAGAAATATAAGGAAATGAAAATGGACTCGTCTACATAGTTACAAGTTTGATGATGTCAAAACGATGCTTCGATCCAAAAAAAAAAAGCCTGGAGAAATGGACTGGTCCCGTCCGAGCCGCAGCTGCACGACATTAAACCCAGTAAATGGCTGGGTGCGTGACTGTATTAGAACGGACGGTCCTCTGAGACCAGCATTCACACTGCACATTGACAGTGTACGAGACAGCATTTGAGCTCTTCAGGCAGAAATTCACACGAATGATCCACCGATCAAAACACGACAATACCAGAGAAGGTCCCAGCTCCAAACCCGCCTCAAATCCATACAGACCTATTCCTCCGTCTCCGAGGGAGTTCGGCGAAACATTGCGTGTCCGAAATCGCCCACATTAACTCATTACGTGCGATAAACTGTCAGCACCCGCCTACTTTACCGCGTTCACCTTGCATGTAAATAAACCTTTGTAAAACCCAAGTTTATGCAAAAATAACAGAGAAGGTATAAAAAGGGAAAAAATAAATTCTCATAGGTATTTAACACGGACCGGACCGGTGTAAACAAGCTTTAAGGAACGAAGCTAGAAAGTTAGCAAGACAAATTGGCCCATTGCATGACATTCCTAACGATAGCTCTCCGCATAATGTTCGACAAATGACCATCATCATTTAGCTTCATAGCTAAGAGGAATATATTCATAAGGTGTGGACGCCGTTTATGCGTGTACCCATCAATCTGCATTAACCTTTGCTGGTCTGAGCGAATAAGAGAGTTTATCATCACGAGATCCCCCACTCCCCCCCCCCCTCCCCAACCGCTATATTATCGTTACTCTTGATAGTAGAACATGATCGGTGACATACTTGTCATTGTGACGTCATTCGGTCTAACAGTATATATATCGCTGAATAGTTTTAACAATCGGTTACATGTAAAACGGTCCATACTCCATGTAAGGGAGCACGAGATTGGGCTATTAATTACCCCTCTTTGTAAGGCGACAGTGTAAAAACGACACTTTGAAAGATATGTATATTATGTAGTTTGTCTCGATAGGGGCATTACCCCCTTCCATAAGACGACAGTGTTAAAACGACACATGTAAGGTACATGTACCAGGACTATTCTCCTCCCAGGACGATTTTCTATAACGACACTGTAAAACGACACATTCACTGAATCATCTAGCCAGGCTTAGAAATATTGTCAGGGCCATTCTTACTTGTAAGAGAAGAACCATAGTCTAAAAACGACACTTTGAAGGCGATGTATATTTTTAAAGCGACAGTCTAAAAGCGACACTTCATCAGATATGTTTATTTCATAAAGCGACAGTCTATAAACGACACTTCATCAGATATTTATATTTCATAAAGCAACAGTCTAAAAATGATATTATTTCTGTATACTTTCCATGATGGCACAGTGTGTGGACACTCACCTTGAAAGATGACAGTTTGAAAGATATGTATATTATGTAGTTTCTCTCGACAGGGGCATTACCCCCTTCCATAAGACGACAGTGTTAAAACGACACATGTGAGGTACCAGGACTATTCTCCTTCCACAACGATTTTCTAGAACGACACTGTAAAACGACACTTTCACTGAATCATCTAAGAACAGCCATGCTTAGAAATATGGTCAGGGCCATTCTTACTTGTAAGATGACGACAGTCTAAAAATGACACTTTGAAAGCGATGAATATTTTTTAAAGCGACAGTCTAAAAGCGACACTTCATCAGATATGTATGTTTCATAAAGCGGCAGTCTATAAATGACATTATTTCTCTATGCTTTCCATGATGGCACAGTGCATGGATGCTCCATAAGACGACAGTGTTAAAACGACACATGTGAGGTACCAGGACTATTCTCCTCCCACAACGACACTGTATAACGACACTTTCACTGAATCATACAGCCATGCTTTGAAATATGGTCAGGGCCATTCTTACTTGTAAGATGACGACAGTCTAAAAACGACACTTTGAAAGCGATGTATATTTTTTAAAGCGACACTTCATCAGATATGTATGTTTCATAAAGCGACAGTCTATAAACGACATTATTTCTCTATGCTTTCCATGATGGCACAGTGTATGGGCACTCACATTAAATGGAATATATAGCAGCTATACTCTCAAATATTTTGTCAGGCTTAATTTATATCCCAGATGACGATACATGTACATTCCACCCACATTTACACTAAATGAAATAACATACTGTCAAATGGACTGTCAAAGCAGTTTTATTCCAGTATTAATATTTAATCTCACAAATAACACACGTTCATCCTCCAGTGATAAAAAAAAACATGTGTAGCGGCTTTCATAATCATCCACTGACAACTTCAGGAAACTTTGTATGTAAACATGTCCATATGCATTTCAGCTAAACCAAAAACTCTATTCTTACATTTTAACATTGGAGCACCCATACAATATCCCCTGAGGCAGTGCTCATTGCTGGCTGCAACCCTCTTACTTCATGGAATACTCCACTGCCATATTTTTTTATTTCAAAACACTAAACATTTTTGTATGCTTTCAAACCTGCATGCAGGTCTATTCCATTAATAAAGTAACGTTAAGGCAGTAATGTACCTGTACTTCAACATCAAAAAGGGTTATAATATGGAGTTCGTTTCCATCATGTGGGCAGTATATCTTCTCCTGTATCCAAGAATACTGAGTCAAAGGATCCCAGAGCAATAATCGAGGTGTCAAATATTGCCAAACTCTGGGCTGCATTTCACCTCTCCAAACATTGCTGCCAGTCAAAATTATGCATGGCACTTTCATGCCGTCTGCATTTATTCTTTCAGAAATATAATCCCATATTTCTTTCCAAGATCCTCCACAGATGTAAAATTTTTAATCAAGGATGCAGTCAAAAGGAGGAGGACAAAAATCTTCAATTTAGCCATCTTGTCTGCCTATCAACTTGTATGTGATGATGTGTCTATTCACGTTGTGTTTGCACATGTGAAGTTCAATATGCCATATTTCTTCCAACCCTTTCAAAATGATGGACCGGTAAAAACAGAGGTATTGCACACCACCATCACCAATGTCTTCTGAAAAGAAGCAATAAAACATATGTACACAATTTCAGCTTTGCACTTTTCAACTGTAAATGAAGTTTCAACTTATTACTAACTTACAGAACCTGAATGGCTTACATGTATCACATCAACTTAACTATACGTAGAAATCCAACAAACAGAAACATTACACATGTTCCTCAAGTCGTGTGTCAAAGCGGTGTCGGGCAGAAATGTATGTGAAGTCAACTGTCAAAGCAGTGTTGGAGAGCAGTGAACGTGAAGTCTAGTGTCAAATTGGGATAGGACTTAGGGTTATGTATCATTAGTAACTTTTACATTCATGGTCATTTCAGCAATCGAAATCAAATAATTTCTCCACCAAAGTGTACCTCAGATGAAATGTTGAAACATACTGGGAGAATGATGTGCTTCAACTTCAGTGTCAAAGCCAGTGTATGGAGGAATGTACATCAAGTTAAAGCAGTGTTAAGGAGGAATGTACATGTAAAGTGTCAGAGTGGTGTTAGTCAAGAAGGTACGTCAAATTGACTGTGAAAGCGGTGTTAGAAGGGAATGTACTTCAACTGAAGTGTCAAAGCGGTGTTGGGGAAAAATGTATGTGAAAAGTGTGAAAGCGCTGTTAGGGAAGAAGGTATGTGAAGTCAGGAGTCAAACTGGTGTTAGGGAGCAATGTACATCAAGTCAATGTACATCAAGTCGAGTGTCAAAGCAGTGTTAGGGAGGAATGTATGTGAAGTCCGCTGTCAAAGTGGGGTTAGGGAGGAATCAGGATGACACTTCGGGTTAGGTACGTTTCGTAACTATCATGTTGAGAAAGGTACGTGAAGTCAAGAGTCAAAGCGGAGTTAGGAAGGAATGTACGTGAAGTTGAGTGTCAAAGTGGTGTTAGGGAGGAATGTACGTGAAGTCGAGTGTCAAAGCAGGGTTAGGAGGGTTGTATGTGAAGACGAATGTCAAATCGGTGTTAGGGAGGAATGTACGTGTAGCCGAGTGTCAAAGCGGTGTTAGGGAGGACTGTACGTGAAGTCGAGTGTCAAAGCGGGTTAAGGACTTAGGGTTAGGTAACTTTCATAACTATCAAGTTCAGATTTGTTTCAGCTATGAAAAAAATTATTTCTCCACCAAAGTCTGTAGTTTGTCAAATCGGGGTTAGGGAGGAATATACATGAATTCGAGTGTCAAAGCGGTGTTAGGGACAAATGTATGTGAAGTTGAGTGTCAAAGCGGTGTTAT